>JASANA010009392.1:0-91464 GCA_030248095.1 Ptycholaimellus sp. GST1_10 | reverse complement strand
AGCTTGGAAAGATGAGCCTGAAAGTCTGGCAGGTCTGGGGTGAGAATGTATCTAAGAATGGCATGATTGAGGTTGTCCATGCGAACGATGCAAAATGGACCATCCCATCTAAGCAGGTCCCTCTTGTGGATATGGCTTCCCTCCACCTTCTTTCTCACCATCGCACCCTCCATCATCTCAACGGGCATGTACATCTTATTTGACCACTTTCCAGCTATCTCAATCTCAGACTTCCTCGCCTCTTCTCTCATTCGCTCTTCAGCTTTTACCAACCGCATCACCATCTGGCGCTGGGTGGTTTCCTCCTCTGAATAGCTCATTGCAGCCTCTAATATGGCCTCTGATGGCATGCGCATGTCAGTTTTGAACATGGCAAAGTAGGGCAAAATGCCCATGTGATCTGTGACTGGCAGCCCGGTATGGCATGAGGGAAAGGTTGATGAACCTATCTGGAGCTATCCAATCGGATCTGTCCATGCCACTCAAGTCTCTTACTACTTCCAAAATCACGTGTTTGACACGTTGCAAGGTGATGAGTTTCTAGCTGCCACCTCACATCCTCCATTCGCCTTCTGATTCTGAGCACTGCAGGTATAAACCTCAGCTCCCACCTGCTCCATGATCTTAGTGAAAAGAGTGGAAGTGAAAACGCTTCCAGCATCTGCGCCTATCACTTTAGGGATGCCAAAAATGGATATGGTGAACTCTAGCAGTTTGTAGGCCACGTGATCTGCATCTATTAATCAAGTCAGGTAGTTGGTGAAGGCAAATTTGGATCTTTTGTCAATGATGAGCAAAGTTCCGACATGCCCGTCTTCCGTCCTCTCATATGGACCAATGATGTCCACCTGGATGTGCTCCCAATTTCGCTCTGGCCAAGGCAATGGATGGAGCAAAGGCATAGTGAGCTTGTTCGCATTCTTAGTACTAGCACAAAGAGCACAGCACCTAGTGTATTCATTTATGTCCACGCCCATGCCAAACCAGTAGGTGATAGTGGACAATTGAGTGTACATCTTATCGGAGGACTGGTGCATGCCGCCCATGTGGGAGTCATGGGACTCAAGCAACATCTTAGTCTGCAAGGACGCCGGACAGACCGGCACTTCCTTCAAGTCCAGCATCTTCATCAACACTCCATCATCCCTCACTCTCAATCCTTCCTTTCTCAGCTTCTCCAGGACCTTCTCACTTCCTGTCTCAAAATCATGGAATCTCTTAGCTATCCATGGGTCCTCTGCTTGGATTTGGCTGGTAAGGTTTTGAATGGAGTTCTCAGTTTGGCACCCGACGCTCTTCATCTGAATGGGGCCGACGGGTCTTTGAGGCTCTGCTGCAACGGACGGATCTGCAACCACCTCCTCCTCTACGATGGGCATTCTAGGAAGCGCCCCCAGAAACTTCTCATCCTCTCCTGCCCTCACTCTTCCGCTCCTCAATCTCATAGGAAGAATGGAAAAGGGTGTATCTGAAGCGAAGCGCTCTGGAATGGAGGAGAGTGTGAAAGTGGTGTAAATGGGCTCGTGATGCGGCGTAGTGAGTGGATGAATGCCCTGATTCTCCAAACTCATCGTCTCCTCCGCCCTCTTCTCCGCCATGTCCTCTCTCAGTTTCCTCCCTGGATGAGGGTCACTCCAAATCCTGGACAAAAGGTCTGGAAGCCTATGGGCAGCCGCATCTCCTTTCACGTACTTGATGTCTAAGGAGTAGGCACTCAATTGTGACCTCCATCTAGCCACTCTAGGACTGGGCAAACGACAGGTGTGAAGGTGCTCGTGGCTCTTATGGTCCATGAAAACCTGAATAGGTGTGACCATGGGATAGAGAAACCACTTCTTGTGGTGCAGTACGCCGAAGTGAATAGCATAGCACTCTTTCTCAAACACCAACATTTGTCGCTCCGGGAGCATGAATCTATAGGCGGCAAAGGAAAGCGGAGCTTCTGAACCGTCCAGCTGGCACTGAGTGACCATACAGCCCATGGCCTCATAGCTGGCATCGCAGCACAAAATGAACTGCGAATCAGATCTTGGAAAGGCTAGCAGGGTTGCATCTGATAGGAGGTCCTTCGTTGCCTGGAAGGCCTTCGCCTCCGTCTCTCCCCACTGCCAGGCCACCCCCTTTCTCAACAGCTCATAAAGGGGCAAGGTGGTGTGGTAGTACATAGGCAAATAAACCATCCAATACTGCACTGCGGCCAAAAATGACTTTAGTGAGCACAGATTGTCAGGGGCAGGTTTGGCAGACAAAATGGCTGTTCGATCTTTGTCTGGCTGGACTCCCTCCTGTCCTCTCACTTTGAAGCCCAACCACTTATTTGACTTCTGACAGAGCTGCGCTTTTGCTGCTGAAATCTTAATACCAGCTTCTCTCAACCTCTGCATCACCAGCTTCAAGTGTTGAAGATGGAGGGAGAATGAAGAGACCATGTGCTTCTGAGGCTTCATATAGATAGCCATGTTGTCGGCATAGGAAAGGACGAATCTTTGCAGGTACTCAGCCATGATGGTGTCAATGGCATACTGCCAGAAGTGACTGGCATACTTCAATCCCTGCGGTACTCTCTGGAAGACGTATGACTGGCCTAAGGCTCTAAATCCAGCCAAATCTTGACTCCCTTCCTCTAATTTTAGCATAAATAATGCATTGCAAGCATCTAATATCGAAATGTAGTCGGAGCCTGCCAATAGCTCAATGGCATCACGGATCTTCATAGCATTCCAGTTTTGATACTCTGAAGGCTTCAGACTGGAATTGACAGGAATGAGGTTGAGGCAAAAGCGCCAATTGTCAGGATGGGTGAGGTCTTTGTCAGGCTTAGTGCGCTTGGGCACCAGCACCACCTTGCTCACATAACTGCTCAGCTTCTTAGCCACTACCTCCTGCTCCTCTAACTCTCCTATCTTCTGTTGGAGAATAGTCGTCTCCAAGTCCGAAAACATCTGAATATGACAGGGAATGCTTTTGAGGTATGACTCTAAGCAAAATCAAAAGAAATCGCACATTCCCACATCCTTTTTGGATTTGCTGAAAATGTCTCTGAAGAAACAGATCAGCTCCTGGAGGTCAGCTCACTCCTTTTTGGAAAGGTGAGACAAATCTAGGTTGTGCAAGTGACAGTCTGGGTCCCTGCACTTCCCATCGGGTCTATTTTCTCCTCCTTCACTCATCATAGCCATCTGGGATGGGTGATCTAAGAGCAGGTCTTTCGTCAAGGGAATGAAAGGATAGTTGGTGGCGTTTTCTGCCTTCCCAATGACGGTGCCTAGAGGAAGAATCTGATGGTCAGCCGAGTTGTTGATGAGGGTAATGCAGGTCTGTCTGTTCATGGCGAAGCCCACAATGGCAGATGGAACATAGGCTTTATCCTCTATCAAGTCTTCCTGCCCTTCAGGCAAAGTGAAGTCCCCATAAGGAATGGTTGTTTGAGGCCGGGACTCATTGCCATCTAAGGCATTCTCAACGACCGTTATCTTACCAGCCATCTCCACACATCCCACCTTCCAAACAGACTGGGAATAAGGCTCTAATATGGTCTCTTGGAGAAGGAAGACATCAGAAGTCTCTTCTCCCTCTCCTCTGCTGGAGGTCTCAGCATCCTCATCAAGATCAATGCCCGACTCCTTCCCTGGATCTAATGAATTGGGGATGGGCTCCAACTTCTCATCTGCCAGCTTAGAGGTCGTCAATCTCTTCTCCTCTTCGCCCATCGTCACAGTCAAAGCTGCACTCTCCTCCCCTCCTTTCATTCCCAAGGCAAACCTCACCTCCTTTTCTCTCAATTCCTCACTTCCCTCTTTCTTTTCTGGCAGGAAAGGTAATGGAGGGGATGGTGATGACAGTGGTGATGGGAGATCTTCGTGTTGGACGTGAATGGACTCTGGGTAATCTGGCGATGGCCACTCAGGTGGCCCCGGATACATCACCTCCATGCCAAATGTCAAGGTTTTCTTAGCCCCATCCAGAATCAAAGGTGGAGGGGGGTTAGAAGGGTCTTCTGCGGGCTGTTGTTGGAGGAAATCCATGCCCAATATGCCCTTGATCGGATCTTTGTCAGCAGCCGGCAAGAGTTTGGCTTTCACCGTCTTCTGATAGCTGCCCATTTGCAAGCACAAGCTCACCTCTGTCGTCTTATAAACCTCTGAACCTATGCCCATCAAAGACAAATTGTATCTGAGGACTTGCGGCTGAGGAGTGATCTGAGCAAAGAGAACTCTGGAGACTAAGGCTAGAGGCAGCCACAAAAAGAAGATGGCCAAGAAAAGGAACAGCGAGCAAGTTGTGGAAAAGGTTGCATCTCTGGGTCTTTGAGAGGTAGGCTTGTTGGATGGAGGTGTACCTGGGAGAAGGTCTTGTTGGCGGAGTGCCTCAATCTTAGCGATGAGGGCTTGGGCGTCGTGCCACTCACGTAGCTGGCGCTTCTTCTCTTCTTCCGCCTCCTTCTTCTTCTTTGCCTCCTCCTCCATCTCTCTCTTCTTCCGCAGATGCTCTTGGTGTTTCTTTTCCTCCAGCTGGAGGATGTGGTGCAGCTCTGCTGTGGGCAGCAAAGCCAACTCCTGCTCCTTCAATGTGGGCTCTAAGACTGTTCGCTCTGAGCTCGCAGGGACTACCTCATCCGCCAGCACGTCCTCCGCCGGAGGTGGGTCTTCGTCGTGGATCTGGATCTGAATGCCATCCCCACCGGCACGCGCTGCCTGCTCCTCCACCTGCTTTGCTGCGGCCCAGTTTGGAACGAACTGGGTCTTGAGCTGGGTCTCATCCTCTTCGAGGTCAATGCAGGGGCTGCTGTATCTCATCTTGCTGGCCACGGTGCCCTCTTCCTCCATCTCCATAGCCTCTCCAGCGCCGGCTTCGTCTTCCTCGTCTTCTTGGATCTCATCTTGGCCCTCCTCCGGCTCTTCCTCCATTGAGTGGCTCTGCTGGAGCCCATCGGGGATGTCCTGCATGCCTGGGGAGGCAACAAAGGCGATGGATTGGCACCGCTGGATGGCCAGGTGAGGGTAGTTGACTGTGCGCGGGCGGTCTCTGAAGTAGTTGCAGTAGCGGAGAGGTCTACGGTCCTCCACTGTCTTGAGGGCCCATTGGATGAAGCTGGCGCTTTGCTTGGAGTTGGTGGGCAGGTAGCCGTACTGTTCCAGCCTGTGGATGGCGCCGATACCCAAGTTCCTCTGCATGTAGTTGCTCAGGATCATCTGGCTGCAGAGAAAGTAGTTGATGAGGATGTTCATGCAGTAGACAAAGTGGCCGGCCAGGGAGAGTTCGTGGGAGTCCAGGTCATAGAGGGTCTGAGCCATGCTGGGGAAGAAGAATGCCGGTTCCTCCTGGCCTGGGCTGTAGTGGTAGTTGTGGGGGTTGATCTTCTTCAGCTTCTCCGGCACTTCCCCTCGCTCCTTCGCCTCTTCTTCCTCCTTCTTCTGCTTCTCATGGGCGGCATTGCTCTGGAGGCTGAACTCGGCGTAGGTGAAGCATTGGATCTTAGCAAGGATGTAGAAGTAGTCCTGGTGGTAGTCCAGGCCGCTGGTGCAGAGGCCATTGCAGGCGTGTGTGTGTGTGTGCAGGGCGTCTCTGAGGTGAAGTTGGTTGGGTATGGTGGCAGCGAAAGGCAGCCCACCTGGAGCTTAGGGTGCTTGTTGACGAGGCGCTTGAGGAAGTTGATGAAGGTGGAGGAGAGTCCATCAACATCAACTGGGTGCTGGTAGAGGAGATGGCGAGGGAACTGAATGAGGAGCTTGCAGTGGTTGACGATGCCTCTGAAGTCCTCGGGTCTCATGATGATGTCGGCGAGGTGAAGGAGCTCGTCGAAGAACTGTGCCCAGTTCATCTTTGTCCAGTCCACGAGGTAGAGCTGGCAGGAGTCGAAGGAGACATGGTGATGGCTGGCGTCCAACACCACGTGGGTGTACATGCAGTCCATCGGGAAGACGGAGTAGTGCCAGCCCGGCCCTATGTTCCCCGCTGGCAGGAACTTGGGTCTTCTCTCAATGTTGATGGCCCTTGCCATGCCGGATCTTTGCAGGAATCATTGCAGCTCCGCTGAGGCGATTGGTCCTTGGCAGTGGGGCTCCGTCCGGCCATAATGCTGGCTTCTCTTCTCCTCCTCCATCTGCTCTCTTAGCTCAGCAACGAAGTCCTCTGGGCATCCTCGACTGGAGCGGGCCTCTTCTCTTCGCCCACTGCCACCTCCTCGACCTCCTCGGTTCTTCCTTGATCTGCTGCCTTGGTCTCTTTGCTGGCTCCCACCGCGGCTTCCTCTGCTTCCGCCTCTGCCAGACCTCCGCGGACTCATCCTACCTTCCGTCCTCTCTTTCTCGCTCTCCTGCCCCAACTGGCTCTCACCGCTACCCTTGCCTCTTACACGACCTCCCAGCAATCGGGACTTCTGGGGACAGTGTTTCTTCTTCGTCTCATCATCCACTGACATGACTTCTCCCGGGTCTGAGCTTTGGACAGGATGGGTCTTCTCCGGCTTGCGACTGGCTCACTTCTCCACGGACTCCTTTGGCTTCTCCGGCTTGTCTGGCTTCTCCTTGGCTGCTTCTGTGGGCTGGGTCTTCTTCTTCACCGCCCTTGAATCCACCACGGTCCACTCTGGCTCCTGGTTCGCCTTAGATCTCTCATCTGAAGACAGGCCGTCCGTGCGGATCTCAGGAGCTTCAGCCTCAGTCGGCCTCTTCTCCTCTTGCTCCTTCAGGTGCAGTGCGATCTCTGTCTGACGGTTGACACCATGCTGCAGGACGCGGGTGATCTGATTGCTCCAGTCCCCCATCAGGTTGGGCCTCTTCTTCAGGCTCTCCAGGAGCTGGCCTGGTGACAGCAGGGGCGGAAAGTTCACTTCATCGCAAGCCGTGTAGTACTGAAGCAGATTGTTGAAGGGGATCTTGTACTTTGGGTGTTTGGCGAGGGGCTGCGGCTTGTGGTTCTGCTGCGCTTGGAGGTTCGGCCGGGCTCCCTCCCTTAGGATGGTGAGGATGCCCTTGTGGCTCTCCTCCCAGGAGCGGTCTTGCATGCACCATCGGAGCTGTCTGAGAGCGTTGGCGATGGGCTCCATGGCCTGCGGGATCTGCAGGCTGTAGGCGTAGATGCAGGGGAACAGCATCTTCTTCCACAGCACCATCCAGAAGCCGACGAGGGTTCGTAGGCTGTGCCTGGTGTCCTTGGGGCTCTTGCTATAGTGCTGGAGGGATCTAAGCAGCTGGGAGACGTGTGTCTTGGCGTCCCGGTCCTTGAAGAGGTGGTCGCGGTAGACCCAGTCCTTCACCTTGTCTTGCACTGCGAGCAGGAAGAGGCGGCGGATGCTGACTGTGGTCTGATAGAAGGCATTCACCAGCGGACCTGCATACGTGACTCTGGGACGGAAGTCCTTGGCATCACTGACTAGGTGGATGGTGTGCAGCACCAGCTCTAGGGTCTCAGTGCACTGCATGACAACAAAGTCCATCTTCTCGATCATTGTGTCGGTGTCCCACTCGAGGGTCTGACGGTAGCCGAGGGTCTGATTCTGGAGCCGTTGCTGTAGGATCTGCTCATCCGCAGTCTGAGGGATGAAGTTGGCGATGTAGGCGATGGAGTCTCGGAACTGCTGTTGCACTGTCTCCTGGATCTTGGGGTCCACTCCGGGTGCCAGGCAGATGACGAGAGGCTCAGGTCCCTTCTCTTCTTCCTTCTCCGGTTCTTCCTCCACTGGCGCCGCCTCCACCTCCATGTAGTCCAGAGGTTCCTCCACTCCTTCTGCTTCTGCCAACTCCTCCACTTCCATCAGCTTCTCCACGTCCGTCTGCTCCTGCTTGTCTGCCGGCTTCTCCACGTCCACCAGCTTCTCCACCTCCATCAGTTTCTCCGCATCCGTCTGCTTCTCTGCGTCCATCAGCTTCTCCGCGTCCGTCAGTCTCTCCGACTCGTCCATACCCTCAGGTTCTTTGGCAGTGTCAGATCTTTCGGTGACTTTGGATTCTTCGGGAGCTTCAGGGTCTTCGATGGGTTCTGGCTCCTCGGGAACTTTTGGCTCTTCCACAACGTTGGGTTCTTCTGCTGCTTCTGGTTCTTCTGGAGCTTTTGGATCTTCAGTGTTCTCAGAGTTTTCCGCAGCCTTGGAGCTTTCTGCGACTTCGGTGTCCCTCGCCTCGTCTGTGCTCTTGGCTGCTTCCATCTCCCCCGCCTTCTCCTTGTCCAGCTTCTTCACCACTGTTGCTTCCTTCTCCATCTCGATCGTCGTGCTCGCCTCCGTTCTTGTCTCCGTCCTCTCAGGTTCTTCAGGTGGACTTGGCGCCATGTCCTTCTCCTCCATGGTCTTCTTCTCAGCCTCCATCTCCGCTGGAGTCTCGGCAACCTTGGGCAGCTCTTCCTGCTTGTCCTCTGCATCTTGCTTGTCTTTCTCCTCCGACAGCTTCTCTGCCACCTCCATCAGAGTCCCAGTCATGTCGGTTGGAGTAGGCAGATCTTCTTCTTCCTCCTTGGCCTCCTTCTTCTCCGGCGTAGTCGGGACGGTGATGAGCTCTTCTGTGCTGGAGGATCTGAGTGGGTCAGGGCGACCTTCCACGGCTCCAGCGTCTTCTTGGGGCATCGGCTGCTGCTCTGCGGGAACTTCCGGCTCTGCTCCTTGCTCCTCTTCTCCTTTCTCCTCGCCCTCCTCCTGCTTCAGGCCCTTCGATTCTTTTGGCATCTCTAGCAAAGGAGTTGGGTCTACCTCTCCCTCCGATGAGGTTTTGGATCTTTTGGAGTGAGCTTGACTGTGCGGCAGGCAATCGCTGGCCCTCTTCACTGCCTCGTCCTCTGCTGCTCGCAGCAGCTCTGATTGCTGGTCCCAGGCCTGGCATATCATCTTATACCGTTTGGATCTGGACATGGTGGTTCTAAAGTACAAGGGCAGCGCTGAGCTCAAAGGGCACAAGGAAAAGTATTCCTGGGTGCAATAAGCTTTCCAGCAGTTTTCTTCAGTGCACTGCACATGCCCATTTCCTACCCATATCAGGTCCATATCCTCCTCACAGGCCCCACAGGCCAAGGGCTCTTTGAAGGGAGAGTAGTACTGGATGAGAACATCTGAGAAGGGCATGTCTGAACTGCAGTTGCAGGGCTGTGCCATGTTGGCCATTGGAGAGATCTTAGGCTTCGGCAGCTGCATTCTCTTCATCACCAGAACAAGGTCTACTTGAAGCTGACCATAAGTGTAGGTGTTGTAGGTGACTGAGGTCAAATCTTTGCTGTCACGGTAGACTGGAAGGACTGGCGTGGTGCTGCCATCCTGATTGAGTCTATTCACCTCGATCTCCTCACCCGTCTCCAACTCTGCCATCATGCAGCAGCCTGGCTTACCGGATCTTACAGCGTAGCCTTCTCCTGCCATTGATGCTCCCACCGCCTTAGGCAATGGAAGCAAAGGATGGAGAGTGGTGACTCTGACATCTGATGAGGTGCTGGGCTCTTCCCTCTTCTTCTTCTTCATAGCCCTGTACTGCTTACACATGGGCATGCTGTGCCCGGAGTCGTGGCAGTAGTAGCATCTCTGGCAACAGGTCTCCTCCATGTGGCCCTCCTTTCTGCAGCCTTCACAGCATTCAGGACACTCTCTGACCACGTGTTCTCTGCCGCAGTTGAAGCACATGGGTGGGCGAGAGTTGTTGTTGCCTCCTCTTCCTCCACCCCTGGATCTAAAGGAGGATCTTCCTGAATTGTTGCCGCCACTGTTCTTGTTGCTGCCACTGCCACCATCGTTGCACTGGGCATTTCCGGATTCACCTGCAGCTTGCCCCGCATTGGATCTGGTCTGAGTTGAGGAGGCTGCAGGTACCTGGTTCTGATAGGGCTGCTCCACAGTGGTGGCAGTGTGGTAGGGCATGGAGACGCCTTCGTCCTTCGTCTGCTGCACCAGCTCTTCTGCAATCGCCAAGGCTTTTTGCAGTGACTCTGGGGCTTGCATTCTCAGCAGCTGTCTCAAATTTGAAGGGAGGCACTGAATGAATCTTTGCTGGAGCTGAATGTCATACTCCCCCTCTGATACGTCTGGCCAAATCAGGCTAGCGGCCTCTTGAATGCGCCCAGCCAACTCTCTCACAGTCTCAGAAGGCTTCATCTGAATGGCCTGGAAGGAGGCGTGTTTGATGCATCTGAAGCTGGGATTGTCAAAATGTTCCAGCATGGCCTCTTTCAAGAGGTCATAATGCTCTTTCACATCTGAAGGGAGATTGACGTAATAATGCTTGGCCTCTGAATGGAGCTTAGATTCTATGATGAGGGCCTTAGTTCTGGGACAATAAACGTGGCAAACATCAACCACCTTGTCGAACCTGTTGAAATAGTCTGACACCGATTCCTCCAGCCCCGTCAGACGACTCTCAGCCTTTGGCTTTACCCCCAGCATGAAATCTAATGGTTTGTAGTTGGGGCTAGGATACTTGTGAGGGTACATGCACTGGCGGCATTTACACCTTGGCGGGGATTCATGCACTCTTCTCCCCCCCTGAGCGGGCCTCTCATCTTCTCCCTCACTAGGTCTCTTCCTTCTTCCCCCATTGCCTCCCACATCTTCTCCCTGTCCACCATTACCTGGTTTCCGGGGATCATCTGGATCTCCGCTGCCATCACCTCCACGACCACCTCCACCTGAGGCTCCGCCACGCCGTCTCTCGGGGCTTGGTGGGTGTCGAGGCTCTTCGTGAGAGTCTGGGCAGTCGTCTGCCGGTCACTGCGTCCACGCCCCACCGTTCGCCTCTGGCTGTGGCTCTAAACCAGCTGAGTTGGTGTTGGGTCTTAGATCAGAGGCAAGAGTCCGACTGGGCAGTTGTGGGGCTGAGCTGGATCTGATCTCGGTGTCAGAGGCCATGCCCGAGGCACTGGACGTCGCCTGGGCTTCCCGCACTGCTTGCAGGTCTGCCTGCATCGCCGCCATCTTCTGGGTCATCTCCGCCATGAACGCTTTCATGGTTGCCTCCATGGTTCCTGCAGCACTCTGCGAGCCTGAATTCACTTGCTCAGTGCTCATCCCTGCTTCCTTCCTTGCTTCTTCTTCCGAGTTCCTAGAAAGGTTGGAGGCATTGCAGTCAGTGAGTTCAATGCGCGAGGGGGAGTAATTAGCGGGAGGCTGGAATGAGGGATGCGGAACAGAAAAAGGGGTTTGTGGGTGTAGAGGGTAGGATGGTGGAGGTACGAAAGAGGGTCTTGGTGTGAATGGGAGTGTAGGAGGGGCGGCGAGAGCTGCGCTCCACTCTTGGGTGTCTCATCTCCTCTCGATTCATCTCATCTCCTCCACTCTTTCCCTATGCCTTGCCTCTCTTATCTCATCGTTCCTCCTCCTTTCTTCTTCCCACTCCATTCCAGATCTCATGAGTTCTGCGATCATAAGACCAGCCAATCAATCGACTCCACCTCCTTCTTCACTCTCAACCAAACTCATGTCCATCTCTCCACCCTCTGGTGGCTGCAGGAAACTCATTCACATTTGCGAGGCGTGAAGCTCAGCATTTGCCATCTGATTGAACAAGGCCAAGCATGGAGTTTGCGTAGTGCAAGTGCCTCCAGGTGAACGCTCAATCACGTCATCTTGATGCAAGCCAAAATCCGCTAGGAAGGCTCTGGGGCTATTTGAATGAGACATAGCCTGACTCTCTAAAAAGGCGGGGCTCATGGAGGTCTGCTGATCTACTGGAGACGGGTCTGTGGGCGTGCACTGCAGTGCCGTCCTTCCTGATGGTACTGAAAGGGATGAAAGGGCTGGTGAGGAGGCCTCGGGTATGGGCAACAAAACTGGAGCATGGAGAAGTAGGCCGCCTCCGCGAGTCTCAGGAGGTTGCAAAAACACGGGACCTCCATCTTCATCTTCTTCACTCACGTTCCCTGCTCCTACTCCCTCAACAAACAGCTCACGATTGATGGGTATAGGAGTGGAGGTTGTGATGGAGATGAATTGTGCCAATTCAGGTGCTTGCGCAGGGTCTGCTTGAATAGCAGGAGTGAGAGAGGTGGATGTGAGAGCATCTGGTGGGTGAGTGGCCCCTGAGCACAGGTTTGAATCTAACGGGGCGGGGACTGGTGTGGCCGTTTCATCGGCTGAAGATGAGCCTGAATTCCTTCTTCCACCTCCGCTCTCATCCCCATTCTCGCACGGCCCGCTGCTATTACCACCTTCTCCTCTTACGCCTCCACTTCTTTTCACTGCTCTCACTTTGTCCCTCAGCTCCGCCACCAGACTCAAAACCACTGCTTCTGGATCTGAACTTTCTTGACTGGCCTCACCTTCTTCTTCCATTTCTGAAGGCAAGGATGCTATGGCAGACAAATACTGTTCATCATCATCTGTCGTCTGGCTCTCATGTCTCCCAGCCATTCTGGAGGACTCTAATCTGCCTCTAAAGCTCAACTCTTCAGCACCTTCTCCTTCTGAGGCAGAAGCCCCGGCGCTTTTGGATCTTCCCTTAGGCTTGAGCTTGCTGTACACTCGCTTCAAAACCTCCGCCCCCATCTTAGAGCATATATTGTAAGGCGAATGAGAGCTGGGCCCAGCGCTGGATGGGCTGGCCAACTCTAAGGTGTGCACTCTGCCTCCTTGAGGGCTCACTGAAGGGAGGGCTTGTCTAAAGAGGCTTTGTATGCTTTCCTCCACCTCTTCCCTGGACGGCAAAGTCAGCGTCTGAATTGTAGTTGCCGCCACTTTCCTGCTCTGTAAACTGGCCTCCCCGCCAGACACCAATTGCTCAGCATCTTTGGTGGATTGGTCCAGCCACCCCGCACTCAAAGTTCTTTGAGGGGGCTTAGAGCTGGATTTGGATCTTAGTGCTGTGGCAGGGTACTGGGCATTGCCTTTCCTCCCAACCAAGCCTTGCTGTTCTATCTCATGTGTCTTCCGTTTGGCTTCTGCCTTTGCTTTGCAAGCCAATCTATCCATCCTACTGCTTGCTACAATAGCTGTGTGATAAAAGAAAGAGAGGGGAAATATAGGAGGGCCCTAGAAAAGTCTAAGGGGAAAAATAGGCCGAATATTACAATTCCGGAACAGTTCCAGACCGGAACAATTGGAACAGTTCCGAGGAACAGTACGGAACAGTAGGAACAGTTCCGGAATTGGGTGAATTCCAGAACAATTCTTTTTTATCATTTTTTGTCATCTTAATGTACACAAAGGCCATATCTGACACCTAGAACAATTGATACTAATATTCCTTGAAAATGTGGAATTGGAAAATTGGCAAATTTAGCATTTTGGGCCCCTCTACATGATGTTTTAGGCTGAAAACCCCCGTTTTTGGCCATTTTGGGCAAAATTTTTGGACAAGTACTGTTCCGGATTTTGGAAATTTTCCGGAACAATTAAAATTTTTACTGTTCCGGAATTTTGACAAATTCTGGAACAGTAGTTCAACTACTGTTCTGGAATTTGGTGAATTCCGGAACAGTAGTCATCTACTGTTCCAGAATTTTTTTGAATTCCGGAACAGTAGTCAACTACTGTTCCGGAATTTTTTTGAATTCCGGAACAGTTGCCAAAGTACTGTTCCGGAGTTTTTTTGAATTCTGGAACAGTAGTTTGACTAATATTCCAGTTTGTTAAGTCTTTATTAAACTTCTCTTTCAGCACATTGGGCACACCATTCAGTGTATTTTGATCCCAATTATTGAATATGTTCTTGTAATGGGCAATTTGCCCTGTTTTTGGGTTAAAAAGCATATTTTTTAGTACTGTTCCAGATTTTTTTTGAATTCCGGAACAGTAGTTATGACTATCCCCTCTTTTGGTCTGGAGCTTCGTACATGACTTGATGGGACTCAGCAACACTTCTACTAGATAAAACTAAGCTATATTAGCCTGTACATGTTTATTTGAGGTTCCCAACAGAGTGTTCGTCTGAGCCTGTCAGAAGCTGAGCTATATAGTGAATACTTAAATTTTGCCTAAATACTAACTTATGAATTGAGAGCTTGGATTCCAAAAATCTCATGCATTGGGCACACTATTTGGTGTATTTTGATCCCAATTATTGAAATATCCTCTTGTAATGGGAAATTTGCCTTGTTTTTGGGTTAAAAAGCATATTTTTTGGTACTGTTCCAGAATTTTTTTGAATTCCGGAACAGTAGTTTTGACTATCCCCACTTTTGGTCTGAGGCTTCGTACATGGCTTGATGGGACTCAGCGACAGTTCTACTAGATAAAACTAAGCTATATTAGCCTGGAAGGAACTGTTCCGGTTTTGTAATGAGGAACTGTTCCGTTTTGTAATGAGGAACTGATCCAGTTTTGTAATGAACTGTTCCGGATAGGAATCCATTCTATTGCTTAGTGCATTGCATGACAATTTGTTTTAATCTTGCAACGTTTCCTTTATGGAGTCTAATTGTTGATACCCTCAGAATCCTATTGGCCAGAAACACCCATGAAACAGCAGCATTGGGAAGAAAATTGAGCAAAACGATGCACCAGTCACTGCTCAGCCTGAGACAACTCAATACATTTGTCAACGACAGAATATGGCCAATTTGATGAAAGATAAAAATGAAGCAACGGTTCACTAGCAAATCACTGGAAAAATTGGAAAAGGAGACATCGGAAACCTGACTGCCAGTTGGAATTCAAAATTCTTTGAGACTGACCACTTAGAGACTGGGACACTTCATCTTAGAGGCGGAGAGAATAGGAAAGAAGGCTGAGGGTGGAGAGGGGCAAAAAGAGGCTGAGGGAGGAGCGAGGCCGAAACTTGGGGTGAATGGGAAGAGGTGGCGAAACTTGGGGTTAGTGTAAAAATATGCTTTTTAACCCAAAAACAAGGCAAATTGCCCATTACAAGAACATATTTCAATAATTGGGATCAAAATACACTGAATAATGTGCCCAATGTGCTGAAAGAGAAGTTTAATAAAGGTTTAACAAACTGGAATATTAGTCAAACTACTGTTCCGGAATTCAAAAAAAACCGGAACAGTAGTTTGGCAACTGTTCCGGAATTCAAAAAAACTCTGGAACAGTACTTTGGCAACTGTTCCAGAATTCAAAAAAAATCCGGAACAGTAGTTGATTACTGTTCCGGAATTCAAAAAAATTCCGGAACAGTAGTTGACTACTGTTCCGGAATTCACCAAATTCCGGAACAGTAGTTGAACTACTGTTCCGGAATTTGTCAAAATTCCGGAACAGTAAAAATTTTAATTGTTCCGGAAAATTTCCAAAATCCGGGACAGTACTTGTCCAAAAATTTTGCCCAAAATGGCCAAAAACGGGGGTTTTCAGCCTAAAACATCATGTTGAGGGGCCCAAAATGCCAAATTTGCCAATTTTCCAATTCCACATTTTCAAGGAATATTAGTATTAATTGTTCCAGGCGTCAGATATGGCCTTTGTGTACATTAAGATGGCAAAAAATGATAAAAAAAAGAATTGTTCTGGAATTCACCCAATTCCGGAACTGTTCCTATTGTTCCGTACTGTTCCTCGGAACTGTTCCAATTGTTCCAGTCTGGAACTGTTCCGGAATTGTAATATACCCGAAAAATAGGCATCTCAGAGGCATGTAGAGGTGGAGTGAGTGAATGAGGCCATCCGAATGTGTGCGCCCAGCTTTGGGGCAGCCTTGGATAGGGGGGTGTAGAGGGGGCACTGTGGGGGCATGTCTAAGTGGGCAGTTACACTGCGTGAGGGGGCCCTTGACACCTCCCCTCTCTTGCAGGCAGTGTGTGCGCAGTGCCCTGCATGCCACAACACTGGGCTGCTTCCTGCTCTCCCCATCGCATCTCCCCCCCTCTGGCCTGTCCTGGGGGCTCTTTGTTATGAATACTTTTGACCTCTTGCGATGGCCTCTCAAGCCTTTCCCACCTCCCACGTCTCTAAAATGGTGTTTTCTTCTCTCTCGTCCTCTTACAATCACCCGACACCCATGAAGGGCAACACAGCAGGGCAATAGACATAATCTCTTCATGGCAGGGCTGATTTATGGCCCCTCCCCTGGCCTCATTAAAGCAACAAAGGCAGGGGGCCTCTCAGATGGCTCCTCTTTACAATGTCTCACGCAAACTCCAAGGGCCAGTTTTGGGCAGGCCACACTCCAGTCCAGGCAGCCTTGGGACAGGGCCGCACAAAGCCTCTCATACAAGGAGCTGCTGTTGCTTCTTTTTGGGAGCAAGATTCTTGGAATTGAAATCTTATAACACCATCTACATGCAGATCTTAGCAAGCCAAATGCCACTGCCAGGGCATGACTAGCGCTTCCAATGTCTAGTGGCCCTCTTCAGGTTCTTTGCCAACTGGTTCCCACAAGTCTGATTGGCTGACTCTTTTGCAATGCGTGCAATGGGCATGATCTTAGGAAAGCAATAAATTATGAGATCAGCAGCTTAAATTTAGCTAGGGTTTTTAGAAACTTGGCTGGGCCCTAGCCAGTCTCTCTGATGCCGCCTCCATCTTAGTCAAGCATCTGAAGTTGGATCTTTGGAGGGTCTCATGGAAGTGGATCTTTGAAGGCATCTGAGCTCGAAAATCATCACATTCGCATCTCACCATATGCATATCAGAGTCGCTGGTTGCCCGATCTGTAGCTGCTCATTAACCTTATGTTTCAAAGATTTCCAATTTTAGGTCATTTTAACCATTTCCATGAGTTTTTGGCTGTTTTGTGTAACTTGAACCAACTGGATAGCAACTTTTCTGGCATAAAATCATCAAAATATTGCAAATTGAGGCATGAATTAGCCAAATATGAAGCATCTCAGGGATGAGTAGGACCATTTTTACCTCCAAACCCACACTACTGGCTATAGCTCTGTACAGAAGGGACGAAATCAACCAAATATGCGCAGAGTCGCACTGAAGCCACAGGACAAAAGGCGGTGACTCGAACACTTGCAACCAGTGCCACTGTTGTGCTATCTCTCAGCTCTTATTTCTTTTCATTGCCTATCATGACCAAACTGCCTTTTCAGATGCACTGTATTTCTCGCTAACTACAACAACAAAAGAACATAAGATAATTTGCACTAAGAACACCTTAAATGAAAAATTTGTCAGCCTGGATGTGGCCCCCCTATAGAGGGGGCTGCATCCGGATGTGGCCCCCTCTATAGGGGGGGCTGCATCCGGATGTGGCCCCCTCTACAGGGGGGGGCTGCATCCGGATGTGACCCCCCCCCTATAGGGGGGTGAAACATGCCTCCGAATTTTTGCCATTTTTTGACTTCACTTCACTAAAAGAGCTATATCTCAGGAACAAAGCCGATTTTTTGAAAACGGTTTGCAGCGTTAAGTATCCCACTAAATACTCCTTCAATTTATGCCAACTTTCAAAAATCCAAGTAAAAAAAATTCTCGACCCTTACAGACACCCTCTCTTAAATATTGCCAATTAATTGGGCTTGCACGAGCGGAGCGTTAGCGGAGCGGTAGCGCCAAGCCCCTCTTATCGAGCAACACAACCAATTGCAGCTTTCCCAAAGTTTGGCAGGCTGTAGCTCGTCACACAGACGTCGGAGAGCGCTGCAAATAGGCTCAATCGACGCGCCGTGGTCGAATTGTGGGGGGTCCTCTTTGGACAAAAATTTTTTAGTGCATTATTAAAAAGGTTATTTCCAAAAAACTTTTTTAAAAAAATGTCCGGTGTCCGGGCGCACACCGTCCGTCCGTCCGTCCGCACTGTTGCAGACACTTTGGCTGCCTGTGGGGCTTAGATCTCAACGGTTCTAGGGTAAATCGGGCCAAAAAGGTATCAAGGCACCTCTATTTTGGGCATTTTCCGCGTTTTTTAGGTCGAAACATCAACTTTTTGGGTAAAAATTCAGTTTTTTGGTGTTTTTTTGCATGTTTTTCAATTCCAGCTCTATATTTATGCTTTTTGCAGGGTTTTTCGCCAAAATAACAGCGCCTTATAGGTAATTTTGAACGTAGATTACGATGGTGGCACCCGTTTGCTTCTACTTGGTCTCCTTGGGCTTGCACGAGGCCGTGGTGAACAAGCAGGTCATCATCAACTTCACTTTGAGGCATTGTAAAGGGTTTTTGGTCTAAAAAAACAGCACCATATAGGTAACTTTGCATGTAGAAATACGATTATGGCGCCCGCTTACTTCTATCTGTTCTTCATGGGCTTCCACCAGGCCGTGGTGAACAAGCAGGTCATCACCAACTTCATCTTGAGGCATTCTAAAGGGTTTTTGTGCCTACAAATAGCATCATATAGGTAATTTTGGAAGTAGCTTATGATTCTGGAACCCGTTTGCTTCAAGCTGGTCTCCATGGGCTTGCACTCGGCCATGGTTAACAAGCAGGCCATCATCAACTTCATCTCAAGGCATATTAAAGGGTTTTTGACCCTACAAACAACATCATATAGGTAATTTTGTATGTAGATTATGATTCTGGCACCCGTTTGCTTCTGGCTGGTCTCCATGGGCTTGCACCAGGCCATGGTGAACAAGCAGGCCATCATCAACTTCATCTCGAGGCATATTAAAGGGGTTTTTTTGTCTAAAAAACATACTTTTTTGGTCTATACTACTTGGTTGTTAATTGATTTAGTCAGTTTGCGTTGAATAAGCAGCTCATTTCCATCACAAATTCAAATTTATGGCTTAATTGCAAACATGGAAGCACTTTTCGTTAAAAGTCTTGATTTTTTAACACTTGTATTTCTGCTGTGGCTGCTTAAACTTTGCCTAGCCTCATCGTTAGAATTGTATGTAAATTCTAAAATGTTCAAGCTTCTGTTTATTCATAGTAGGAAGCAATAGCACAAATGGAAAGACAAAGATAACTTAGGCACAGTGTTTCCCAAAGTATTTCATTTTCAGGTCAAAGAATTTTGCCAGCTTGTTCACATTCAGTTTAAAAAAGTTGCTATGATCTTCTCGCCTCTTGTGGATCCGGTAAATGATGGCATGGACGGCTTCATGAAGTAAGGCGCCGAGCAAATACTTGCGCCCTTCCTTGCCAGCAGTCTTAAAAATCAAAGGCAGATTAAGCTGAATTGCGATGTATTTGCGGAAAGAGTCGCTGTCGAAGTCAGTGATGCCCATAGTGGATTTGTAGTCCGAAATTTGCTTGCTCTTGCCGTATTCTCCGTTGTAGTCAATTTTGAAGTGGAACCATTCCATTTCACGCAGGTCCTTGTTCTCTAGGTGATGCAGAGCCATGCCCAGCACTGCTGCGCCATACAGCTGGAGGTGAATCTTCTTAGAATTGCGATGAAGCCGGGGATGAAGCGTGGAGTAGATGTGACGGAGGCATTGGATGTAGAAAGCACCATTGGCTTGTCCGTCAAGGTATGGAACTGCCTCGTCTGCGCCTTTGGCAAACTTCTCCTTCATGGCGCAGTAGCTGGCATTCATGCAGACACGATATACATGTTTCTTCCAATCCTGCACTTTTTGCATTTTCATCGTGCAGAAAATGCAGTAGACTCCTCGTTTTTGCGGCATTGATGCTGCAGGTCAGAACTCGCAGAAAATGTGCAGGACTAGACTTTATCAGCTAGAGGAATGATTGAATATAAATGTCTGAGGACGATGCTAATTGTTGCCACAGGATTAGGATTAGGATTTCCAATGTGTATTCTGTGTGTAATCGGGAGGGGAGAGGAAAGGGAGCTAGGCTAGGGTGGGTTTGATTTGTGTATAGTAACATTTGGCGAGGAATGCAACAGGCGCTTGGCTCCACAGTCACTGCTTTACCTTTGGACCGATTACTTTTTCACTGGTGTACCTTTTCTGATAGCTCAAGTTAGGAATTGAAAAAAAAATTTTCTCATTATGATTCCAATATTATTGTCAACTGTGCATTATTTTTATTTCAGGCAAACAAGGATGCCTATCATGACTCGTCTCATGTTGGCCCAGGAGGATCTGGAGGCAATGGAAATGTGGGCAAGATGTCTGGAGCAAAAGTTGGAGGACCGGCAGAAGCAAATGGAGGAACTGATTCGGGAGAATGCAAGGCTGGCGAACGAGCTGGAAGAATCGAGCCCAAAGAATTTGCACATCTCAAGAAGCTTCCAAAGAACAAGGCTCTGCCGAAGGTTTCACTGAATCAATGCTTTGCATATTCCAAATGTGGCGGTAGCAGGAGCTCGAGGCAGGTACGGGATGGCGCCTTCTACGAGTTCCTGGTAGCAGGGAGCCCAGAAATCCCGGTATGCGGCAGAACGCTGCCTCAAAGCACCAACGAGAACCACGCGATCAACGACGGGCTGCTTCAAGAGACCTTCTGTGCACTGTTGGTCCAAAGTTTCTATTTTTTATGATATATTTCATCATGGCTAAGCAATACATAAACTAGTCACTGTGCTAACTTGCAGCTCTTGACAGCCAAGGGGGACGATGGCCACTACAAGTATTGGGAAGGCTTGGAAGTTGGCACAGAGGCTCCTGTTCTGTAAGATTTTTATTCAAGTCAATTCATTGACCGCTTTGAGACTATTATAGGGGCTTCCTCTACATGTATTGGGCCAGCTTTTACCCCGAATTTGTTCAACTGGCCCCTCCTGTTGCCCAAGTGTAAATGAGCATTGTGGCAAGATTATTCTCCATTTATAATGCTGTGTTTGCCCTATCATTGTCATTTTTTCTCAATATCATTTCATGATTTGCTCATTTATAAATGTTACTTCACGCTCATTTACATCGCTCTTCTTACACACAGAAAAATGAAATATTGTTCAAGAGAGTTTTGATTGGAAGCTGCTGTAATTAGTACCACTGACAAAGCGCAACAAACACATTGGAATGCATTAGAATCCCAAGCTGTTTCGATGTGGAAGGAGCTATCGAGTTGTAGTCAATAGCTATTTGTCAAGTGAGCTGGCTCTCAGTCTTCAGCTGCTTCTATTAGTAGGAACATTTGTGTCCGCATACCTCTGCTTGGCCTGGCCTTTCGGCCACTTATCAGCAGACCCCAGCTGCTCCAGCGGTGCTATCAGTTCTTCTAAGAATAGGGTAGCTATGACCTTGCGCTCCCAGTGTACAGCTATTTGTCAAGTGGTGGCTGGCTCCCAGTCTGCAGCTGCTTCAATTAGCAGGAATGTGTGTTGCGCCAACTTATCAGTGGGTTGCAGCTGCTCCAGAGGTATGTCGCGCTATTCCTGGAACAATGTAGTGGGTGTGGGGGGGGGGGGGGGTTGTAGGAGAGGTATATAAAGCGTCATCCTGGTCCTGCTGCAGTCAGACTTTCCCACTTCGCGAGATAGCTGTGTGCCCAAGTAGCTCTCTGCACAGTCCATCCAATCGGCTCTCTGCTCTCTCTCCACCCAATCTGCTCTCTGCACAAGGTTTCAATTTTTCCTCTTACATTGGCTCTCTGCATATCCTTGGTTGCCATCCGTTACACTCTACTCCTTCTTTTCTATTATGCTGGCTAACAGTAATTGCAACTGTGAAATTGGAGCTGAAATTTGTAAGAATAGACTATTTTTAATCTTTAGACTTGTACTAGGTAAATCGATTAGTAGGAAGCAATGCAGAAACAATTCTGCTGTCAAGGACGCAGGTGTTTCTGTAATACTGTTAGCCAGTTGTATAAAATCCTAAAGAAACACAAGCCCTAGAGATAAATGGTTCATCCGCTGATGAACTGTTTGTCCGTGAGGCTGCAGTATTGGCTTGCGAGAGATAGGTATGGTGCCTAGGGCCCTGCTGCTCTCAATCGTCAATGTTACGATACATATTGGTAATTCTTAGCTTTTGCTATAATTCTTAAATCTTTAATAACTTTTGAAATAAACCAATTAGGGATTTGAAGTTATGCTCAAAATTAGTGCACAGAGATGTCTAAAAATTTGGTGACGTAGGCGAACAGATTTGATCAAAAATATTTCTTTAATCTTTAATAACTTTTGAAATAAACCAATTAGGGATTTGAAGCTATGCTCAAAATTAGTGCACAGAGATGTCTAAAAATTTGGTGACGTAGGCGAATGGATTTGATCAAAAATATTTCTTTAATCTTTAATAACTTTTGAAATAAACCAATTAGGGATTTGAAGTTATGCTCAAAATTAGTGCACAGAGATGTTTAAAAATTTGGTGACGTAGGCGAATGGATTTGATCAAAAATATTTCTTTAATCTTTAATAACTTTTGAAATAAACCAATTAGGGATTTGATGTTATGCTCAAAATTAGTGCACAGAGATGTCTAAACATTTGGTGATGTAGGCGAATGGATTTGATCAAAAATATGTCTTTAATCTTTAATAACTTTTGAAATAAACCAATTAGGGATTTGAAGTAATGCTCAAAATTAGTGCACAGAGATGTCTAAAAATTTGGTGACATAGGCGAATGGATTTGATCAAAAATATTTCTTTAATCTTTAATAACTTTTGAAATAAACCAATTAGTGATTTGATGTTATGCTCAAAATTAGTGCACAGAGATGTGTAAAAATTTGGTGACGTAGGCGAATGGATTTGATCAAAAATATTTCTTTAATCTTTAATAACTTTTGAAATAAACCAATTAGTGATTTGATGTTATGCTCAAAATTAGTGCACAGAGATGTCTAAAAATTTGGTGACGTAGGCGAATGGATTTGATCAAAAATATTTCTTTAATCTTTAATAACTTTTGAAATAAACCAATTAGTGATTTGATGTTATGCTCAAAATTAGTGCACAGAGATGTCTAAAAATTTGGTGACATAGGCGAATGGATTTGATCAAAAATATTTCTTTAATCTTTAATAACTTTTGAAATAAACCAATTAGTGATTTGATGTTATGCTCAAAATTAGTGCACAGAGATGTCTAAAAATTTGGTGACGTAGGCGAATGGATTTGATCAAAAATATTTCTTTAATCTTTAATAACTTTTGAAATAAACCAATTAGTGATTTGATGTTATGCTCAAAATTAGTGCACAGAGATGTCTAAAAATTTGGTGACATAGGCGAATGGATTTGACCAAAAATATTTCTTTAATCTTTAATAACTTTTGAAATAAACCAATTAGTGATTTGATGTTATGCTCAAAATTAGTGCACAGAGATGTCTAAAAATTTGGTGACATAGGCGAATGGATTTGATCAAAAATATTTCTTTAATCTTTAATAACTTTTGAAATAAACCAATTAGGGATTTGATGTTATGCTCAAAATTAGTGCACAGAGATGTCTAAACATTTGGTGATGTAGGCGAATGGATTTGATCAAAAATATGTCTTTAATCTTTAATAACTTTTGAAATAAACCAATTAGGGATTTGAAGTTATGCTCAAAATTAGTGCACAGAGATGTCTAAACATTTGGTGACGTAGGCGAATGGATTTGATCAAAAGTATGTCTTTAATCTTTAATAACTTTTGAAATAAACCAGATAGGGAGTTGAAGTTATGCTCAAAATTAGTGCACAGAGATGTCTAAAAATTTGGTGACGTAGGCGAATGGATTTGATCAAAAATATTTCTTTAATCTTTAATAACTTTTGAAATAAACCAATTAGGGATTTGAAGTTATGCTCAAAATTAGTGCACAGAGATGTCTAAAAATTTGGTGACATAGGCGAATGGATTTGATCAAAAATATCTTTAATCTTCAATAACTTTTGAAATAAACTAATGAGGGATTTGAAGTTATGCTCAAAATTAGTGTACATGTGTCTAAAACTCTTGTTAAGTAGGCGTCCAACCTTGACCTAAAATAGATTCTTTCACATTGCAGATGTTCCAGTGGGTAGTTGAGACTACTAAGAATGCTGAAACTTTTGGATTTGAACCAAACGATCTTCCTGGCTTAAGTGCTAGTGAGATCTTTTCCTACATGGCTTGGATGGTGCATGGCCAATGCCCCTATTTTCTTGGCATCTACACCTCTCAAGGCTTCGATTTCTCAATGTCGAGGTGCTTGAGCTCTCGATACTGGAACTACATTGATGCTGCACAGAAAATAGTTTGATTATTTTTTAAAAACCTTCGGTTTTATTAATGGGTTTATATTTTTAGCACTGGGAAATGGAATGTAAACGGCGTCAGGGAACCCACTGGCGCTTCTGGGCCAAGCAGGCCCTCCTCTCTCATATAGTACCAATGATGTGTCAAGCCAGTGCAAATGTTCATTTTGGTATGCCCCAAGTGGAAATTCCATTTTCCAAAGTGGCAGTGAGCCATAGTGGTGGGTAGGTTTCGATCAGCATTAATTCATGTGATTGATGCTTTCTGTGGTCAATATTAATTGAGACTAATTGGCCTATGATGAATCAAACACATAATCAATACAGAGAGTAATGCAAATGCAATGCCTGGACAATTTTCCAGATGATTTTAATGGAAAAGCTAATTGCTAGTGTAATACTATGTCATTTTTCCTAATGGAACTATTGCAGCATGAGATGAGTGCACCTACTGATGAACAGGAGTCCTCCATGAAGGTAACAGCAACACCCTTCTTCGCAACTGCTGCATCCCCATGGTTCCTTGATCGCGCAAAAAATGAATTTCCGATTTGGCTTAGGCAGGTCATCATTCCTGACTTGAAAATATCAGTAGCAAAAAAAAATCTGTCTAGTTTCTGTCAGTATTATGCTTTCTTTGTACTAGGTACTTTTGTTCGTGGCAGCCCATCTTTCAATTCCAAAATGACGATTGAGCAGCAGATTAACCAAGAAAAAGTGGCCTTTTTCTGGGGAATGTATAACTGCATGTTTTTCATTTTCAACCGAGTTGGTGATTGGTCTCCACGAGCAGCATATCTGCTAGAAGAGTCAATACGATTTTTTGTCCATTCGAACCATCTAGTAAGTCAACCACCCGTGTCTGCATTTTTCCGCTTTTTCTGGACCCTGATTGAGCAAAATAGAAATATTTTTGCCCGTAACTGCTCTCTTATGGAAATAATGGCTTCTAGTCCTTTCTGTGCATCATTCCCATACCTTTACGTTCAGGGTAAGGGAGCGTTTGGTACAAATCCTAGGCAAGTTTCTTTTTCATGTTTAAGTATTGCAAAATCGTTGATCTGTGTTGACCGCTTGCTTCCCTCTGACTGGCAAAAACATCCTGATCTCCGCAGACAGTTCCATCTTCCTCCTGTCATTGGTGATCCATTCTTTTGCACTATACCAAACTTTCCTGACATTTTCCCTCTTGATGATGTTCCATCCTCTAGCACATCTTTCGTAGGCCGCCCAGCCATATCTCCTGATTTCATTTCTACAAATTCTAACTGCCATGCGCCAAAGCGTCATAGGAAGGATCGTCATGAACAGAGTTGTTGCACTTCAGCTAAGAGGTTTTATGACCAGGCAAAGGATTGTAAGAACTAATGAGTCATTTTTCATATTTAAATCGTGGGTGAGTATAGTGTTATCATTTATTTTACACCTGCTGAAATGTTTTTCCGAATGTCCAATGTGCTGTTTCTGCTGATGATAGCTTTCACCCTTATATCACATTGTGTATGCTGCCATATACATCCATATATCCATATATCTCTGATTCAATTATTACCTGTTTGGAACAATTTTAGTCGACTTTTTAAGCCATAAGGTGTTTTAAGATGTGTATATAAAAACACGAGCATCAGTCCCTTAATGGCAGTTGGTCAACGAAATTAGGGCATGTAGTGAAGCTAGTGGTAGGATAATTGGTGATGGACAGACTTGCATGACCAATTCTGCACAATTCTGCACTCAAAAATGATTGACTTGAAAACAAACCACTACGGAATTACAATGAAAACACAAGGAATGACACAAGGTATCCATAGTAAAATGACTTTCTCTTATGGACAAAATTTGCAGTTTGCAGCAGTGGAATTCCCAACTCGCCCAATTAAGCTAGTGGCAAGGTAAATGGTGGTTGTCACTGTTAGATGTTCATTTATAAATTTTGCGCAACTGCTATTTCAAATTTATGGCTCATAGCTAGGTTACTATCCACAAAAGGTGTCCTATTGGATGATTATAAAATGCATTTTGCTAATTACTTACAGGTTTGGAGATGGAAGTCGAGCATGATGCGGCTGCAGCTATGCAGCGTCTGGAGATTATGAAGAAAAAGGTTGAGGTACTGAAACAATCGTGGGAAGTGGAGAGCGAAAGGGAGGACTCGTTCAGCTGTAAACACCATCATAGTCGACAAGTTCTGAAAAAGAAGAATACCAACTACACTAGCTCCAACCCATCATCTGAAGAAGAACTTTGAATGAGAAATTACTGATGCCATTGTAATTTATATGCTTCCCTTTATGCTTCCTTTCATGGTACCATATTTCTGTATTTCTTCATTATTGTTTTAGTGTTGATAAAAAACAAAAAAAATGTGGCTCCCTTGCTGACCGCCTCCTCGTGGTGGGGGCTGGAAACTTGCATTTTGCAAGGCTAAGCGTCAGCACACTTTTTAGTTACATTTTTCCGCTTTTTCTTTGAGTCATTTCTTACCCATTCTCATGTGGGTAGTAATGTCATGATCATTTTGCAGCCTTAAGCAGCATTAAACCAGAAGTATGTCCATGAAGTGCAAGCTCGATGAGGCAAACAACACTATCGAACTTCTATGGAAAGATGAGGCAGTAAGTTGCATTTTGTCAAAATTGAAGTCATTGTAATTAATTATTAGCATTTTCAGTTGATGAAGGCACGTATTGCTGCATTGGAGCGGCGCAATAATGACCTTGAAAAGGCACTGGAGGACGAGAAGCAACGTTATCAGGTTGTAAAGAAAGCTGCGGAGGAAGCTGCGGCAGATGCTGAGCAAGGTCTCAAGATTAGTATGCTCAACAACAAAATGTTGCGTCATGAAATAGAGGTTTCCTATGCACCATCCAAGAAAAAGCATCTAGAGCAATACTTAAAGCATAAATATTTTCAGATTATCCTGTCCAAAACGGCTGAAGCTAGCGAGCATGAAGCATTCAAACGTGCATCTCTGGAGAAGCAACTGGAAGAAAAACAAAGCCACCTTACAACTCTGCTATGCATTCTCGTTGGCAACGCCCGAAACAATGTTTTGATGGGGCATTAAGTTTTGCTACTGCATTATCCTCTTCGCATTTACCTTGCCTTACTGTGCATAATGTAACAAAAACTTTAATCTGTTTGCTGTGATTATTTGCTATATTTTCATTGGTATAAATGCATTCTTTAACTTTTATAAACATTTGTTGATGAAAAAATGTTCCATGCTTGTCACAGCAAACAGAGACATTACATGCCATAGTTTGCGAAAATCACTTTTTCATGTATTAATCAGTAGTCACTGTTTGGAAAAAGGTATGGAGTGGGAAGGGAGATGCCCACACATACTTCCCATGGCACGAGGCCTTTGGCCTCACGAAAATTTGCCCCCCGTGCTGACCACCTCCATGTGGTGGGGGCTGGTAACTTGCATCTGCCAGGCCAATAGTCAGCGTTTTTTTATTATTAATTTTTTTTATGGAATTGAATGTCTAGGCGCGTTTTTATAATACATATTAAAAGAAATGATTACTTTTTACTAGTACTGTGCGGATTGAATTTAATATATGTCCTGATGCAACTTTTTTGCAGCAAAAAAATGATTGTTCATTCACTGCCAGTGGAGATATGGATGTACATCGCATCCTTCCTTACCACCCTTTCGGATACTTCATCACTATTTTCAGTATGCGGTCAAACATTTTTCATTCCTATTTAATATATCACGCATTTTAGGCAAGTAGAAAGTTGCGACAATTGGGAGTAAACTCAATCTGGAGGGGTGTGAAGAATGTGCACCTTGCACTTTGTATACCAGCTGAACCTGACGTTGCTGCGGATCATCCTTTAAAAATATACCTCGTTGATTACACATTTTTATCACTCCCTCCAAGTGTAAAGTGTTTTGCAGGAATGCAGTCAGATATGCCGAATAGTTCCACAGAAACTTGTACAAAAGCATCTTGCGCAATGCTCATTGATTAAAAAACTTTGTCTGGGACAGCGAACTTCTAAAAATCATACTCCAGATGCACTTGACAGCCTCACAAGTCAAGCAAGTTTGTTGCTAAACATCGTGGCAAAGTAAGTTTTTATCCCAGTTGTTTAGAAAAACTTTTATTTATACTAAAGGGTGCAATGGTGGAAACCTGTCCACATTACAACATTGGACATATTTGATATATTTTCTGGGAGCAGTGGATGCGCAGAAATTATTGATTCCCTCCATCAATCATTAACGCGACTCACCGTTGCAGGTTTTAATTCATTATGCCCTATCACACTCACAAATTCTAATTTAGGCCACCAAAATACTGCACCAAAAAATAGCAGCAGTCTATGG
The DNA here is from genome assembly GCA_030248095.1 of Ptycholaimellus sp. GST1_10. NCBI lineage: Eukaryota > Metazoa > Nematoda > Chromadorea > Chromadorida > Chromadoridae > Ptycholaimellus > Ptycholaimellus sp. GST1_10. The sequence goes on along the minus strand of JASANA010009392.1, from coordinate 63,277 downwards.
CAGAGTATCAGGAAGTGCACCAGACTAAACTACCTGCATTATGGATTTTTGATTGGTGATTCATCAACAGATGCTGACATTACAAGTGCATTAGGAGACAAACGAGATCTGCAATGGCTAATAATTCGTGGAGATGCTAAGTTCACATTCCATGGCCTGGCACAACTCCTCACAACCATTGAATCTGAGCATCTTAAGGTTATTGCAACTTCATGCAGGACGTTGCAAATGGCTTGTTTGAGGGAATTGGCTTTGAATATGTGTCGTTTGCTCAAGATGTCATTCACATAGCTGCTACCAATGGATCAAATCATCTAAAACGTCTCACGGCAGCTACACTAGTGACTCCAGATCATTTTCCCATAACTCCTCCATGGTTCATATGGTTTTCCATGCCAAGCCTTCGCAAGTTGTTAGGTTACATGTTCTTAATATATATGACACCATTTTACAATTCATCTTATTGCAGTGTCCATCTTAGATCCATTTGAGCTGATGGACATCATTTGGAGTTTCCTTGATTTCTATTGTGGCAGGTTTGACAAATCCATTCACAAAATTGTTCTTTTTAATGACCTTTCTGCCCATTTTGATATTGCTGATTTTGATGAACATACCTTTGGTGTTGCGTTTAATACATTCATAAAAATGTGGCGCAAGCACGGAGACTATCGTGACATGGCCTACTACATGGATCCTACAATCCACAATAACGTTACTGCATTCTATTCTTTTTACCAATAAATGTTTATTGCCATAGGTACGGCGAGTCTACATTATGAAAGGCCGAGCGCAGGTCGTCTTGCATCTATATTTCCATTGAAACATTGTCATCTTTTAAATCTAATGAATTGATCATTCGTTGTGGCTTTGTTCCATGTGACAATAAACTTTTGCTCAGCTGGCGCAACATTCTGCATTAAAGGGACTCCATCCCTCTATTTTTCTTGCATTTGGGATTATTACTGTTTGCTAATTCTGAGTTTTAAAGGTTTCAAAACGCAATGATGGCAGGTCACACTGCTTTTCTCATTGCCCTATTGAACACAGCTGCAGCTATCAGCACAGGACACGAGGTTAATTCAACTTCTCAGTGCTCAGTGTATTATCTTATGTTAAAGGATCTGCCGTACGACAGCATTCCACATAGTCTTGATATGCAACTGGCTACAAATGGTACCATTCTGGAGCCAACCAAGCTTGCAATCATCAATGAGCCACATGAAATGAAGTCTGTTCAGGTTTGCATTTGGTCATTTCACTTGGAAGTTTTTTTATTATTATAAAATGCGGGGATGCTTGTCAGATTACCATAAATATGAGTTCATATGTTCGAGAATGCCTCCGATGCGGACACTTTACCCAACTTTGCAATCGAGATGGTGCTCAAAATGAAGCACTGGAATGGGGACTTGTGAAGACAGAAATTGGTATTGCTGGTGCCTTGGAGACACATCTACATGCTGCATCTCTCGCCAAATCCCTCTTTGCACAGCGTTGGACCAAAGAAATGATGGAGGTAGATTTGACCTTCATTTTTGCACAAAAATACGTTTCCATTTTAGGAATGGGACACATTCAACACTGGCAATGATGGGCGCAAAAAACGAGCTGTGCTTTTTGGCATGGCACTTTTTTCTACGATCATGGCATCCGTGAACAGACACTCCATCAACCAAATGAATGGGCGTCTTCATCGACTTGAAGAAGTCAGCAAAAAATATGCTGGATTCTTCCGCAATATCAGCTCCTACTTTGAGGTCAATTGTTATCTTTCCACTGCCAATCTAATGATATATTGCGTTTCAGTCTGTACGATCAGACCTTAAGTACTTCAGAGATGATATTCTGCGTCTCAAAGTCAAAGAAGCAAAAAGGGATTTTTACACTAAAGTTACTATTTCACCAGATATTAATTTATTCAGTATTTCTTAATTTCTAGGTTGTCGATCCTTTGAGTTCCATGGTAGCAGAGGAGGGAACAAATGGAATTCACCGTGCTGTAATTGATGGCCAACTCACAGAATTGCTTGTCTCTGCGGAAGAGGTATTCTTTTTTTCATATGTTCTGCAAAAAATATTCTTTTTAGGTTTTTCAACAAGTTGTGTCTCCATTGCTGTCGTCCCCAGAAAAAACCATCTACTACAAAGTCCCCTCATTCCTTCTGAAAGTGGGAACTTTCCAAGTGACAGATATTAGGCAACAATCTGCTAAGGGCAGAATAAATTTCCAACTAACCTATTTGCAGCCCACTGGACCTTACAATGAAAGGAATGTTTACATTTCCTGTTTTAGCTCTTGAGGACATTATTATGGTTAGGTTCATAATTTTTATTCCTGCATTTTGTATTCCTTTCCAGGTTCACCGTGTTTTTGTGCCCGGCTATGTTGTTCAAGAAGGAAATGATCACTACTGGCTTAGACCAACTGTGAACCAATTCATTGCAACATCCTTTTCGCCAAGTCAAGGGTCGTTTGTCTACTTTGACCCTGCCTATTGCCAGGTATAATTGTCTAGCCACTTATTGTTCCATGAAAAATCATGGTGTGCAGGAACACGGTCTCCTTGAAGTATGCCACAAGAAGGCAGTCAGCAACAAACCAGCGGAAGGAAAATGCATCATTCCACCAAACACTCAGTCGGACAGTTGTGAGTGGGAAGTAATATTGCATTTATTGCTGCATTAATGTCAAGTAGTTACATTTTCTTTTGCAGAAAAAGAAACTCTCAAGTGGCTTCATACTCATGGACTATATTAGGGGGAACTTCTTTGTTGCCACAACTCTAAAATATTACTTAAAGAAAGTTACAAACTCAGCTACTGCTGTTCCTGGTTCATCAGAGTGGGAGCAGTATCCAGTCCACCACGCTCTGGACTTTTATGTTCTTCAACCAAATGATACCTTGCGCTTTGGGCACAAAACCATTTATGGTTATCTCTCACTTTATTTTTAGCAACAATTTACGAAATTTCAGGGAACCTGGAAATTTCTTCAAAGCTTCCTGTCCCTAAATCAGGATTGCAACTAGCTGACACCTTAAAGAAGCATTTTGACAAGTCCAATGACTGGGAATCCTTTGTGGCAACACTCGATACAGATTCAATAACTCTACAAGGCGTCTATGATGAAGATTTCGGTATTCCAGGTTACAATGTCTATTCTGCTAATTCAAACTAAGACTGATATCATTTCAGCCCTGCTAGAAAATGAAGGCATACAATGGCTGGCAATTCTCATCCTGGCAACTTCGGTGTGTACTACAATGCTCTGCTGTATTATTCACTACAGGTTAGCATTGGTCATTGTCAACCTTTGCTTGAGTTATTGTAAAGTGTTTTAGGAAAATTAAAACCTTCAACAACTTTGTCAAGCACAGTCTTCGCAACATTATTGAGGAAGAACACTTCTGATCAATCTGGAAATGCACTATCAAATGATTGATTCCTATTTTCATTGCACTATGACATAGTACATGCATAGTTAACTTAGCATATGCATAGTTCGCAATGAGGCACTGGCTGGTTTCGATTGCTCTCTAGCCTCGTTCTACTGGCCACTTCAAGCATATTTACTCCTGTTTTTATGTACACCGTCGGTTTTCTCACCAATAAAACTTTAACACGCTTTTCCACACGTCTCTTCAAAACGGGGAATTAATTTTCCCATTCATATTTTCATCATGTTTCTAGAAATTGTTGCTGTTTCTAAAAAAAATTACTGCTGCCAGGAAGACTCGCTGTTAAGTCATATTATTTCAGCACACCATATTACATTTCCACCGAAATATGACAACAAACATAACTCCTCTGGTTCGATTTCCCCTTGCTGCACATTTCACCAAGTTTAACCTATTTGTTCCAGATGCCATCGCATCAACACATCACCATCAAAGACATAACGGGAGACGCAAAGCAGTTCCTACAACTAGGATTCACATATAAATATAACCTTGTTTTTGTCAGAAAAGTTGCGTTCATCCTTTCCACCCTTAGCTTAAGATTAGCTGCCTATATTATAGGCAACTGCTGGTTTCTACGAGGCCGGGGTTCGAAAAGGTGACAAAATCACATTCATTTCTGCAAACCAGACAATGGTTTGCTGTGTACAAGATGTTTATGACTATTTGCAAAAGTGCCATGAGGAAAACTCTCCAGTTCACTTTTTCATTCAGCGGACAGAAAAGCGACGATTTGCCCTCAGTCTTAGAAAGGTTACTTAACTATAATGAAAATGATGCTGCTTCTGAGAATGCATTTACAGACCAAAAAAAATATCCAGAGTCATGCAAAACGAATGTCCTTACAACGGCAACATGCAAATTCTCCTCAACGACAAGCTGAAATGGAAAGGGGTCGTCGTAGGCGTGCCGAAGTAGAGACACCACAAAGAGAAGCTGAAATGGATAGGGGTCGTCGTAGGCGTGCTGAAGTAGAGACACCACAAAGAGAAGCTGAAATGGATAGGGGTCGTCGTAGGCGTGCCGAAGTAGAAACACCACAAAGAGAAGCTGAAATGGAAAGGGGTCGTCGTAGGCGTGCCGAAGTAGAGACACCACAAAGAGAAGCTGAAATGGATAGGGGTCGTCGTAGGCGTGCCGAAGTAGAAACACCACAAAGAGAAGCTGAAATGGAAAGGGGTCGTCGTAGGCGTGCCGAAGTAGAGACACCACAAAGAGAAGCTGAAATGGATAGGGGTCGTCGTAGGCGTGCCGAAGTAGAGACACCACAAAGAGAAGCTGAAATGGAAAGGGGTCGTCGTAGGTGTGCCGAAGTAGAGACACCACAAAGAGAAACTGAAATGGAAAGGGGTCGTCGTAGGCGTGTGGAAGCAGAAACACCACAAAGAGAAGCCGAAATGGAAAGGGGTCGTCGAAGGCGTGTGGAAGCAGAAACACCACAAAGAGAGGCTGAGAAAACACGCGCCAAACGAAGATACCGGGAAGCAACTAGTTCTCAGAAAAAAAAATCAAAACAACGTTTTAGAGATCGTCGCCGGGGCTTTTCAACCCCCACAAAAAAATTGATGGCACATGCCAAGAGTATGCGTCGCTTAACTTGGAGTAAAGCATTAAAGTCCACTGACTCAGCAAAACGAAGACTAAGGCGCAACAGAGTATCAGCTTCTTCAAAGCAACTAGAACTTGCTAAAAGATCATTCTTGCGAAGCATCAGGTCTTCACCTGTGAAGCAAGCTGAAAATCTGAGGAGACAAGAGCGCAGGAAGCGTTTACAGCAAACATATCTTTGGCGTCGTCCTCTCCAGATTCAACAAGCTTCAAAGCTTATGGCTGTGAAGAAATCCAATTCGCTGAAGTACATTTTCTATCCAATGCTAACATAAAAACTGTAACTAAACCAAATTTATGACAATTTTAGAATGCTTTGGACAACTCTAAAACGTTATTCCCATGGCTTGCACACATTTCGACGTCATTTTATGGAAGCACAGCGCTTTGCTGGCCCCAAACAAGACCTATTGGTAATTTGATTGATTTTGCAATTTGAATGTGAAATGGTTATCATCTTACAGGCAAAAATGAAAAAAGAAGGTCTTATTAAAAAGAAAAAATCAATGCATGCATCATCTGCTTTCATTAACATTCCATGGAGACAGAAAAAAACTGCCAAGGAGCGCAGGCATGACAAAGAAAAGGAGAGTCATCAACAAAATTTTCTTAAATGTGCATTTAATTTTTTGGGCCCAAAGGTAAAACTTCATCCCAAACTACTTACCAAAGCTGATAGAGCAACCCTGGGCTCCATACAAATCAACTTAGAGGTTACTTTCTTCATAAGAGTCTAGAAATTAATGACCATATTTTACAGAGAGCAAGACATAAGCAAAAGCAAACAATGGATTCAGCTTGTGCTTTGCTACACAATACTCTACGTAGTTGGCTGCAGGAGTGTGAATCAGAGCTTGAGAATCTCACAGAGTTAACCATCAATGAACGCCTTGCAAAGGTTTTCAGTAAAGATATTGCACTGCACTGTCGACGACAAGAAAGCCTCTACACGAAGCGTCCTCTTGCTCAGTACCAACCCCTATCTTCTTTCCAGCCTTCTAAGGGTTCCTTTACAGCATTATAATGCTACATTCAATTGACCAGCTTCCTTTGCATTGAGATACATTGCCCGAAGAAGATGGAGTTGAACCTCAAGATAGTGCAATGGAGGGAATGGAAGGTGCTCCTTTAGAAAAAGACCCTGCAACTGAGGAAAACTTGAAAAAAAATGATGAACATAAAAAAAAGATGGAAGACAAACATGGTTACAGAGCCTGTGATGATAAGTGCAACCTTCCTCCTGACTGGGCAATTAAAGTGCGGGATACCATTAAAATGATTTGTTCATCTACTCCAAAAGCATACCTTGCATTGTCCAATGTTGTAGCAGTCATTGCCCAAATTGAATACTGCCAAAAATGTGAAAGCAGAGAGATTCAAGGCTCATCTTTGAATGCCCCTGTCACTGGTGAGGGGTGTGAACCAGTAGCCTCTTGTACTGATTTCCTTCGATGGCTCCGTTGCTGGATTGCGCCACATTACCCATCTTTGCGTACACTCCTACGGCAAATTTACCGTTTTCGTGAAAAAATCCTTCGGATTTCTCAGGTACATTAGCCGTATTTCCTTGATCTTGGTCATTATTCATTTATCAGGTGGAGGAAGCATTGGAAGATGGCGACTATTCAGAAATTTTAATTTTCATCCAAGACAAAAAAGACAAAGGAGTTGCAAGCTTGGATGGTGCACACCACGCAAACCTCCAAATATCAAATTTATCAAACATTGATGAAAAAAAATTGAACACAATCCTTGGACCCATTTTTGACACATTCCATGAAAAGACACAAGATTTCAGCAATAGGTTGCCATTAGTTAATTAGCAACTTTATTTAATTCAATTTTTTCAGAAAGTGTGATGTCTGTTTGGAGCGGAAACGATTGTCTGAACTCCAAAAACAAAAGGCACCAGAATCAAACCTTGGGAAGAGAGGAACTCACTATGGTCAGCATGATCCGGAAGGCAATCCTTTGATAGATGTCACTACAGATGCTAGACTTCACCTAGCTCAACCATATTTACTTTATTTTGGTTATACTTCAATGAAGCTGTCATATATTTAAAATTTCCATCCCATAAATTTTCAGGTTCCAATCTCTGGCGAATTTGTGTGAAATGTTACCGCAGACTTACTTCACCTGCAACAGAGAAAATGTCACCAAATGATGCTGCCAACTATCATGCATTTCTGAAAATGTGCAAAAAAGAAATGCATGTAATGGGTTATTCAATAACCTTCCACTTTAATACATGATCATAAAGTTTTATTGAGGCACTCATACTAATACTCTTCCTGATGTTGGACACAATCATGTAAAAGTCCCAAACTTCCCTAGGCTAAGCATTTTCAATGGGTGCATACTGCCACCTCTGCCCAATGAAATAAAAGTTGTCATTCAAAAAGGATGCTACCATGTCAACATGATAAAGAGAGTTATCACCATCATTATGCCTTGCATTACCAAAAAAATATTTATTTTAGGTTAAGCCATTCTTCAGTATAACATATTTAAAACCGGCTGGTGGAAGCAGCAAAGGCATTCGAGGAATGCCTGCATTAAAAGGACATTCTGTATCTGGCACATCTTGTAATACTTTATTCACCTAATATTTCCATTTCAGATATATTTCCCACTGTCACCTAGCGCCAACACAAAATATGTGAATGAGCAAGCAAGTTTACCTAACCTAGCTTGGGACTCCATAATATTGCAAAGGGTCAGACGCATCATATTATTATGTCCCCTTTCTTACCTTAACATAAACCTTATACAGATATCCAAATCAAGTAAAGATGTCTTCCAAACACTAATAGACAAAAATGCAGTATCTGACGCCATTGACTGGCTCAAGGTTACCTTTAACCAAATTTTACTCCAAAAAGTGACAATTTTGTAGGCTCACCATATCCGCTATGCAGATGTCACAAATGCATGGTCCTCTAAAGCTGAAAAAGCACTAGCCAAGCAACATCTTGCTGCAGCCCTGGTCAACATGGGAATAGAACCATCACAGGAAGAAGATTCAGATGACGCTGCTGAGAACACTTATAAAGAGGGTGAAATTTATGAAAGAAAACGTTTGCGCATTCGCCAGATAGATGACGATGATGATGGGTCGCCTCCAACAAGTGTGCAAGATGTTCAAACAGACTTGCAGCACTTGGGCAACTCAAAGATACTTCCAATAACAGCCTCTGCTCAAGTTCGTCTAGCTATTTCATCAACATCTACAGGCTTAGAGGTATGAGGCGTAAAATGTACCCCACTTGCAACATGGTTTATTGCAGGTGTTTGAGGGCAAAAAAATTGAAGCAACTCCATTCTCCTCATGGGACCCTGAAATGGAGTGGCTTCCATTTCCAGAAATTTACTGTACAGGCCAATTTGGAAATGGATTTGGAAGACCAAAGTATATTGTCTCATATCACAATGCACCATTTGCAAGCCCAAATGCTGCAGAAAAATACATGAATCCAAGTTCGTCAAACACCAGCTTAACCTAGCTGATCCACGATTTGCGGAAAACAAGGAATACATTTTCTCTGCTGTGGATCGTAAACGGTGCCGTGAGATTGGTCATGCTGCCTGTTTTCTGACACGACTCAAAGTTGGCAACTCCACTGCCAGCAAAACAACTATATCTGCTTTTTTGCGGTTGCATACATCATTACCAAATCTAGCCTTATTGCTTTGTCATGCAGTGAGGTCCAAAATGTTCGTTCTGACACAGTTGAACCAGGTGTATATGCAATTATGCGACAAATTAAAGGAACACCAGGTATACTTTTCATTCTTGTTCCAGTATGTACAATCCTATTTTCAGCTTTTTGGTCAACGCAAAGGCTGCGCTTGCAAGCTATGATACAACATTTTGGCCCAGCATCTGTGTTTCTCACTCTGTCTAATGCAGAGTATGATGATGACACACTTCGCCAATTTCTATGCACCCTGCCCACCCAACTGAAAGGTTTACCTTGCTAATAAATATGGAATAGTTTTAATCTCACTTTTGCAGACATTGAAAGTATGGCTAATGCCTCATTGATGATGCTGAATCCCATTGCTGTGTCACAATACTACCACGACAGGACAAAGCTCTTGTTTTCACTGCTCCTTTTCAATTCATGTAATTGCAAAGTAAGGTTTCACAGACATACACATTTTGCATCCTTGCAGTGGGATCCGGGAAGTCAAAAGAGCAAAAAGCACTTGATTCTTGGTGCAAATCTGTGGGAATTCCCACACCACCATCTAAAGATAAAAAAGCTAAAAAACGTGAAGGTTGCTATATTAACACATGTTGCTATAACTAAATAACTTTAATTGCTTCTTTACAGATCTATCAGTTAGTGAGAACGATTCCACTGACTCAGAGGAAGAAGCAGCGGATGCTGATAAAAGGGAAGATCTCTTTGTTCAAGGGCAATACAAGAAACGTGGCATTTTGGGCACTGTTCTAAACTACTCTATTAGAATTGAATATCAAGGTTACTTTTAACCAAAGACGAAATAATGATAGACTTACTTTTGTAGGAAGAGGCAAGGCACACTACCACATTTTGTTATGGATAAAGGAATGTCCTGAACTGAAAGAAAACATGACACCACAAGAACAACAAGCTGCAGCCACCTACATTACTGGCATCATGACTGCCTCAGTGCCAGATCCACAGAAATGTCCAACAATACATGATTTGGTGCAAAGGCACCAAAGACATGCTTGTAGAAGCACTTGCAAAACCAGCAGAAGTGTTGTCCGGAAAAATGAACAAGGACAACTTGTCTACAAGTGGAAATTTGTTCGTTGTCGCTATGGCTTCCCAAAGGAACCTTCAGATAAATTTGAGATTCTTACTCCTAATGTAGCAGTGCAGAAAATGATGAAAACAGCATGCACACATGAACTCTACCAACTTCCAAGACTCCCAAATGAAACATTTCTTTGTGATTTTTTGTATTTGTTTTTTTTTTTTTTTTGGTTTTGAATTTTTTTTCTTTTTCTTTTTTTAAAGCTTTTTGGCTTTAAATAATTGAAATTTTTTTTTTATTCCCCCCACATTTTTTTGCTTGGGATATAGGGTGTGGAGTGTGTGTGTCTCTATGAGGGGGGCGGGGGTCTCTGAGACACTCTTTTATGTTATACTCTAGTTGTTACCCCGTCCCCCTTTCCTCTCCCCGCCTCTTTCCCCTCACTCCCTTTATTATTGCTTTTTCCCCCTATTTCTTCCCCTTTGTTTCTTCTTTCTGGGCTCCCTAATCCCTCTTCAATCCCTGGCCCGCCCCGGGTTTCCGGGCCCCTCCAAACCCTCCCAACTGCTCTGCGATCGGGGCGCGCCTCCCCTAGAACTCTCTGCTGCTGAGGTTGTCTAACCAGGCCCTGGTGGCCTTGATGATGTGGTGGATCTTGGTGTTCCAGAGGCTGTTGAAGTTTATCCAGCAGAGTTTATCCAGCAACACCACAGGTAGAAGATCACTTGGACACTGGAGGCACTTTGGGGCTGAAGGCTTAGCAGACTGACTAACTGGCCAGAATGGGCTGCTTATATAGGAGAAAAAGGGAAGCTTGGGGGGAGGGGGTTAATTGAGATGCAGAATTCAGAGGTAGGATAGGGAAAAGCTAGGTTTGCCTATCCCACCTGGGGCTGGCACACACAAGTTAGCATAGGCAAATCAAGGTGGGGTTTTCATGCTGGGCTTGCAGACACAAGTTAGCATAGGCAAGTCAAGGTGGGGGCTTCATGCTGGGCTTGCCTCCCGGGGCAGCTCATTTCCTAAACAGCTCATCCTCATTACTACCCCCAGCCCCCATCCATGCTTCAGCCTTGCCCAGCTTTGTGTGTGAGGGAGTCTCCAAGTACAGCAACCTTTGAGGTCCTGACTGGGTGAGACCTGGTGTCCCTTGGCTGGCAATGAGTGGCAATGGATCAGGTGACATGGGGACATCTGGATTGGGTGGTGTCTGGCTTAATAAGATTAATTACAGGTGACACGGCGGGTAATGTCTCGCGACACGGGACTACTACTCTACTACTTGGATCTCATCGATACCAGAGGTAAGCTATTCTTTGCATGTCGCGCGTCTCTACATCCTCCCCTAATATGTGGCTGAGGTCACGAGGCTCAAAAACAAAAACAATCTATACACTTTACATAATTGAAGGGCTGGGCAATGGGGTCAGGGAGGGAATGGAGTAGCAGCAGCAGTGCCCTCGACCGGAGTCTTCGAAGGCCACCGCTCACGCTCATTCCGCCAGCTTCCAACCTGCAATCCCAGTTTTTACCCTTTGCTCTTCAACTCTCTTAGAGGTAGCCTGGTTGCAAACTGCGTGATCGATCGTTAATACTTCAAATGCTTGTCCAAAACCGATAGGCCAAGGATGCCAAGTGGAAAACCTTTTGCAGAGTTCATCACCTGTAACCTGTGAATTTGGCGCGTCGATTGGGCCCCTGGAAGTGGACGGTCCCGATGTCACTGCAGCCACCAGCTCAGAGGAGTGGCTGCTACTCCTGTTCCGTCGCTTTACCTGTGAATATGCGCCCTGCGACTGCGCAACCCTCTTAACTTGTTGTCCCGCTTCCAATGGCCTCATAATTTGTGCATTAGTTGATTTTAAATATAAATGCCCTTTTCGATAAATTGGCTTTCCCCGCTGATAAAGTACAGACTCAAAGTTTTCCACTACTCGTCCTTCATTCAGCAAAGACAAGAAACTTTGATAAGCCTGTTGGGCGCTCGCCGAACCCCAAATTACCTGCCGCCCAAAAGCTCCCGTAAAAGTATAAAAATTTCCTACGATGATAAGTCCCTTAGAAGCCCTGCTCAGCGCTACCACCGCTCGGTGGCATGATCCTGCAAAGCCAATACTGGGCTCCTGTTTGCTATCCTGCGACCTGGTCAAAGAGACAATAACAAAAGGTGATTCTAGCCCAATAACGGAATCAACTGTTCTAACCAAAATGTCAATTTTCTTATCCTGTAGTTTCTGTCTCAACAATCTTTGCTGGGCCAAATAATAAGTGATGATCAGAATTTGATTGGACGACACGCGTCTCAACAAATATTGCGCCGCCCTCACAGCCAGCTCTGCCTCATCTATATTACTTCTGCTGTACATATCAGATTCCTGTCCTGCTACATGCAAGAAAATTGTTCTGTGATCCTGATGTAAGAAGGGAAAGACCTGGGTAGCGTCCCTGGTTTTCTCGAGTCCGAAAAATGCAGATGGCTGTATCTCCTCATAATATGGCCTGATTAGCCTGACGGCGTCTGGAGTCAGCCTGAAAGATTCGCTCAAAGGCAAGGTTGAGAATGGCGGTCCCGTTGATTCAGAATGAATCAGCGCCTCTAATATACTGACAGATGCTATCCTTGCAGCCACACCCTGAACCTGTGTGTGCGGCTGTAGCTGTTGTTCGTCTCCTGTGATTACAACCGCCTCTAGCCTTGTTCCTGCCTGTCCTATCTGCCAGAGAGCTAGATCTCGCTGAATCAAGCTGGCCTCATCCATGATAATAAGGGTGGGTCTGAAATTTAGGTTTTGCAGAAAATAAAATTTGCTCAAATCCAATGTGGTGAAAATGATATTGGGATTCAAAAATGAGACGAATGAAGAAAATGGCTGTCGGCGTAAAACCTGTAGCTTTGCCCTTTGTAGCGGAACTTCCTGTTTTGCTTTTCGATCTCCCGCTTTACTTTTGCTTTTCAACTCCATAATTTCACCAATGCTAGCTACAAACCCCTCGCAATCAGCTGTCTCTGATGCGGAAGAGACAAAACCGGCTGATTCACAAATCCCGATCGCCAATTCCTGGACGTCAGCCTGGGTAGTGGGGTTTAGCCTGATTTTTTCTTCGGCCTGTTTCATCAACAAGTGCGCTGGTGGGCTATCCCATGAAGTGAAGTCGGCCAATTCTGCGTGTGAATGGCTGCAGATCCTTAATGGTCGGATGCTCTCAGCTGCCTCCCACTCGTCATCCTGTTTCAAGGAATCGACTATCTTCATCAGCGACAAGTAAGCCTTGCTCGCTGCATAATTAGTCTGCGCTATGAACAAGATTTTGGATTTTTCATCACCTAGCTTGAGTTTCCTGCCTCTATACAAGAGATAATTACAAGCTCCTAGCAAGGTGGTTTTTGTTTTGCTTGCTCCTGGTACTCCTGGAATTAACAAAAGCGCATTCTGCTGGGCATCAGTATTGCCGCAGCAAGCCATTGCTTTTATTACTGTTTTTTGTGTTTCCGTTAAATTTTTATTTTTTAATTTTAAACACGTTGGCATAGGGCCTGCTTTAGGAGTGCCTCCCCTTCCGTCTTTATGTAGCCCCACGCAACTTCTAAGAAGTTGCGATGTGGGCGACCTACCGTTCATAAGAGCTCCTGCATACCTGGTCTGATAGTCCAAGTAAGGGCTTTCTATGTCAGGGGTGGCTGATATCAAAATATTGAATTTCTCATTGGTCACTTCTTCGCCCTGGCTGCCATATTTTTGGTGTAATGGAATCAGCGAGCTGGCTTCCAGCCACACTCGCCCTTCCCATCCACCAGCCCTATTTTCCTGCGATACTACCCGTCCTTTAATTGGAGTTGCCGATAGAGGGAATTCGAGGGCTACCTGGAAGGCCCCTTTCAACCTCTCAGCATGTGCTCCGGATACTCTAATATGAGCATATTCTTCCTGGTTTTCTTCTCTAATCATACAAGATACTGGCAACCTATCCCCTAGTCTTTCGGATAGCTGGCTCTCCATCGTAAAATTGAACATCGCTATCGCGAAATGAGTGACTAAAAATGCCCTATCACTTAGCGAGAAGCGGCTCAATGTCTCTGCATAATGCTGGCCGTGTTTTGTCCTGAATTGACTATGTGGCAGGGAAAGCCATCCCGCTAACTGTTTGAATGACAATGGTTTAAAAGCCTCGATGGAGAATTTGTTTACTCCCCTGTCATCAAGCTTCCCTACCATCTGCATTCTCAAAATAAGAATAGGCAGTCCTTCCGTCAATCCTGGTCCCAACTCTTTTTTGAATACCTTTACATCCTGCGCAAATGTGGCCCATCCCTTCATCTTTTCTCGCTTTTCCTTCCCATTCTCAAAAGCGACTCCTACTTGCCCCCTAATCCTAACCTGAAATGTAGGATGTGAGTTGGTAGCCTGTGTGTCGGTGGTGGGGTCCTCCTTGGAAAAGATGAGGGCGGGCGTGCAGTAGTAGCCTCCGGGCGGCGTGGCCAAGAGGATTTGCCGCGGCGTCCACGGTTTTCCCACCACTCTTTCCTCATTCCCTCCTTCCGCTACTTCTACCTGCTCTCCTTTTCCTGCCAAATATTTCAACGGCACTCAAAGGGCTGATAAGATACTGGCCCGTTTATCCGTTGGTGAATATGGGAGAGCATAAAATGGTCTCCGTACGTAACCTGTTTCATTGTACCTGTCCTGTTGTTGGTGGCTGGAGCCAGAGTAGTGGGAATCCTCCATCCACGTCTTCATCGCCCAACTCCGCCACATTCTGATTCATTTAGACAAAGCTGAGCTTTGTAACGTTCCAAAGCCTTGGGGGCAGAGGTCCGCTTGTTTTTAATTATTTTAATTCATTTTATTATTTACATGGCTTGATTTTTACTTATTTTATTTTATTTTATTTTATTTTGATCGTCGGCCGTTTTCATACGTCCCTGCTCCCTCCTTCTCCTTCACTGGCTTCTTCGTTTGTCCAATCTAAAATTGTATAGTCCATCACCGCATACAGCCTATTCAGCTGGCTCGCGTGATACAGCACCAATTTCTGATTGATTTCCCAAACCGCGGTTAAGCCTGGAGAGGAGGGAAGATTGGAGGCTATGGCTATGCTGCGGAATGTCTTCCTGCGCGGCTGGCCTTTCGCTTTCTCCACGGCCCACCCTAGCTCAACTCGGACTTCCTCACCTTCCTCATCTACAGGGTACAGTTGCAATTCAAAGGTGGTGCTCTCAACTTCAACTGCCCTGGCTGGGATGGCTAATATTTTGGGGCCTGGAATGGGGAGGAAAAGGATGGGTCTGGAGCCGAGAACCGCGCCGGGGTCGGCAAGGCCGGGCACGGAGATCCGAACTCTAAGGTCCTGCTCAATTGCCGCCACGTCCACCAGCATCAGCGGTTCCTTCCGCCACCAGTCTGCCACTGCCGATCTTACTGCCCTCAATTCTTTGCACAGGGCCTTTGCCATCGTGCCCATGGCGTATTGTCCATTAGGGAAGTGAATGTGTTGTGGAAGAGTGTGACGGGTGATGGTGATGTTGGGAACCTGCTTCCATTGGTCCAGGAAGTGTTGCTGGTTGCCATCCTCGTCCTCGGTGGAGAGGTTGGAGATGTTGCGGAGGCCGATGGCGACGAACTCGGTCATGTCGTCGGTGGCCCTCACGCTGCTCAGCAACACTACCGCTCCGTGTGCAGGTCGGCCTCCTTCTCCCCACTCTTTTCTCGCGTCCACTTTCTGCCATTCTTCCTCTGACAGGGTGGCATAACCGCAGGAAGTAATTGGTCAAAACTCCCCTCTCCCCATGCTTGCTACTCGAGTGGAGAGAAAAGCGAACCTGTATCTGATTGAATGGGGCCATTCTTTTTTGAATGTCCTAATCCACCGCCCTTTCTTTCCAGGGGCTCCAGCTAGGTCTTCAGTGACTGCGAGTACCCCTGTAAGGCGGTAGGGTGGAGGTGTGAGAACTAATCTTGGATGCCATCTGCCATTCTGTAAGTGGATGAGACCGGTGCACCTGATGACATCGCCGACGGCGAGTGTGTGGGCGGGTTGCAGGTGGAGGTTGTAGAGGAGGAAACGGCGGACGATCACGGGGGAGTAGCGGCAGTGCGTCTCCGGCAAGACCCAGCCCATGTTGCTCTGCTGCGGCACCTCCACCGAGTCCACCTGTGGGGCCTCAATTACCTGTATCCTCACTCTCCCTCCTTCCTCAATCTCCATTACTCTGGCCAAATAGTATCCCGCCACTAATGCCTTTTTAAAGGCCTCTCAGTAGGTGATAGTCTCTACTGAACTGCCCTGGGTATTGGCTTCTGCAAATGATGACCAGTTTTGATACCCTAAAAATCGTGCATCCTGCATCATTCTCTCCGGCATGACTTCGGATGGTATGACGGGGTCAGGAGGGAAGGCCAGCAGTGCCTGTTCATCTTCTGTTAGAGGATTGGGAGGGAAGGAGGATTTGAGGCATGGGTAACGGGCCTTGGCTGCTCCTCGTTCTAGCGAGGCAGTCAGTATTTGGTCCATCCAAACTCCAACTACTGGCACTGAAAGCTGGACGTGAATTAGTGCCCCCCGCGTGAGCGTTGGCCTAAGTGTGCGCCATGAAGCCTCAGCCGCCTAAGTCAGTGGGATTCTGGCGCAGAGGATAGAGAGTGAGCAGTCAGCCTCCCTGCTTCTCCTTTTATCCCCCTTTTCCTCCAGCTGGCATTCCATCGGTTTGCCCTGCGTTGGGCAAATCAGAAATTGAATAATCAATTGGTGTTTTTCTGCTTTATAAGCACTCTATTTCTGTTCAGTCGTCCAATAGACAACATGAAAGGGCGCCATCCTGTTCCCCCTCCCTTTCTTCTCTGCCGATGCAGGAAGGTGGGGGTGTAGATCAGCGACACATGTTTACAGACTAGTCCTGGTGTTCTGAAACAGTGCGTTGCTCTACTTCCCCCCTTCTCTCTAGCCTATTGTTAGTATCTGCTTTTTAAGCTTTCCTCTTCCTTTCTGCTGCTACCGGGTAAGTGTAGCCCCAATGTACAGTGTTTCCTGGCTGCCAAGGGCAGGGGGGGGGGGGGTTTGGCAGCGGCTGATGGGAGATTTGTGTGTGTTTTCTCCCACCCCTCTCTGCCAGGCCCCCCTCCCCCCTTTTTACGCGCCTCACTGCCCTGCACTTCTGCGGCTGTCTTGGGGGTTTTTAGCACTGAGGAGAGAGCGACGGGCTAGATTTGCCCTCCACTCCCTCATTGCTAGACTCCCCCTCCGACTTTCCTCCGTCCGCTGCCTTTGGGGGCCGCCTTGGCTTCTCTGGGCGGGTTTTATCACCGGGGAGACAAGGAAGGCCTCTGCTGCCCTCTTTGTCCCTCCCGTGATGGATCCCGCCCCAGGCCTCTCTTTGCTACAATCTGGTTGGTTGGTTGGTAATTACCTGGCCTGGTGTTGGGCAGCTTTATCCTGCCGGGGGGGGGGGGGTGGAGGGATGTGTTAGGTGTCCTCGAGTCCCCTTCCTGCGGCGGCAACTCGCACTGCCCTCCTTTCACTCACCCCCTCTCTGGCCTCTCTGGTTACTGTGGGCTCGGCTGGTAAGTAGTGTCCTCTTCTCAGCCCTCCTCCTTCTTCACTGCCTTTTCTTCCTGCCTCTTCCCGAACTGGATGCTTCACTGGGCCTGAGCAGCTGTAGCGCACTCTCATGTCCGCCCACCTTTGCCAATGCCGACGTCACTGTGTGCTGCTCCTGCTCTGCTCCTCATTTCGCCTGTTCCCCCCTTTCCTGCCTTCTCTTCACACTCCCTCCTTTCCTTTACTGGCTCTACTGGCCTCTAAGGGGGGGCGGGGCACGATTGGCGCTCTGGCATTCCCTGTCCTGAGCGGAATGTCAGGGCTCCATCGCACTCAGCCCTCTCCCTATTCTACGCTTTGCCCCTTTTTGCTCCAGCAACGCTTCGCTTCACAGGAGAGGGTGAGAATAGTCCCTGCACTGTCAGCCCTTGCTTGACGCCTGGCTGGCAGTGTGGGTTCTGTTCTTACCTGGCCTCCTTCTGCACCGGTTGGGCTGGCTTTGGGCTCGTCTGGTGTCTAGCTTGACTACTGCTAGCCAGCTTTCGAACCCAAGTTCCGCTCACCTGACCTCTCCGCTGCTCCCCCTACCCTTCTTTGTGGCCTGGTTTCCTGTTGGCTGTCTGGTTTGTGGGAAAGCGGAAGAAAGCACTACAGCCTGGCTACAACAGCACAGCCTAGCGGCGCAATCAGCTCGGATGTGAGCGGAGCACATGTACGCACAAGATGCCCTGCTATCTGGCGCCTTTGTGGCTTGGCCTGGCTGTTTTTGTAAGTCAAATCTTTCTGCGTAGGAGCAAGGCTGGGGTGAAGGGGAGGAAGGGAAAGAGATAGAGCGAGACTGGGCTGGCTTCGAGAGACAGGGTTGGCCCTGCAGCTCTGCGCATTGGCGCTGGGTGTCTGCATCTGGGCGGAAAGGCGGGCCTTGCTCGCTCCCCCAACCCCCGCTCACGGGCTCTTACAGGGCTCATTCTTCCTTGGCTCTCTGCCCACACTTCTCTTCTCCTGTCCCTTCTCTCTCGCCTTTCCTGTCTACTCTCTTTGCGCTACTCCGCTTCTTTCTCTGTCCCCTGTTTGAGGCATGGGCTGAGGCTTACAGAGAGCAGAGTCAGTGTAGCAAGGAGCGTAGGAGACGATGAGGATGCTGGACGCATACCGGGTGCTGGAGGAGATGGGCGGTGGGGCGCTGAAGGGAGGCCGCCTAGTGCTCGCCCCCAGCAAGCTGCTGTTGTGCAGCGACCTGGCCAACGAGCTCTGGCTGACGCACTACGTGGTGGTGATCAAAGATCTGGGGCGCTCCCTGGGCACCCGGAACCACCTCGCCGTCAACAAGGGCTACGTTTGCTTCCTGTCCTTCCTCTCTTTTCCGCATGAGGCGTGGTGGGTTGCTTGCAGTACTGCGTGGAGCGGGTGCCGGGCGACGCCCCCTTTGAGCTCTACTCCATCCACAAGCGCATCCTCAAGTTCATGTACGACGGTTTGGAGGTTCAGTGTCTCTTTGGGGTTTTTTGGGGGGGATGGTTGGTGACTAATAAGGGTTGCAGAAGGGTGGCAACGTTGCGATCATGAGCCATGGGGTGTCCGTCCGGCCCCAGATGATCGCGGCACTGTTCCTCATGCACTGCACCCGCTGCTCCCTCAACTGCGCCCTCCTGGACATCTTCCGCGTCAGCCTTTTTCCTTTGTCTCGTTTCTTTGCCTCTCCTGCTAAGGTTGATCTGCCGGGTTGACTAGGGTGGTGTTGACCTAGGAGGCTGGTTTTGCTGGAAGTGAAGGAGGCAGGTCTTGCAGGAGGTGAAGGACAGCGACCGCCCGGTGTTGGCGGGGTGCGAGGGCAACGAGAAGCCCTGGGTGCGGAAGGAGCTGGAGAGCGCCAAGGCCTACTTCAACCGCGTCTGGGCCGCCTACAGCGCCAAGCCCCAGCCGCCCTCGCTGGCCCCCGTCGGCGTCGCCCCCATGGAGACCGACCCTTTCGCCTAGCTCGGCCCCTTCCTCTGTCTCCCCCTTTTTCCTTTTTCTTCCTCTTCTGCTTTCGTTTGGCTCTCTTTCGGCGTTCTTTGGGGAGTGTGGCTTTGGTGCTCATTGTTCCTGCACTACACCAGCATGTACACTACACTTCCAGATAGCAATTGATTTTCAGCCAATCCGACAACAGCAATAACTGAATCTAAGCCTCATTAATAATGACCTGGGGAATTGAAAATGCAAACCGGCGCTGCAAGCGTAACCAATATTTGTACGGTGAGTCTTTTCTTTTTGCTTTCGGCCCTGACTGGGCTTTGGTGAAACAGGAGTTTGTCGCTGGCAGTGCTGCCTGCTCTCAAACTTAGCTGAAAATTTTCGCTGCAATTCGAAATTCAATAGCACTTTTTGGGGCGAGCGTTTTGCTGCGCTGCGAAAAGTTTTCGGTGAAATTGAAAAATCTTTGTTCAATTAGGCCGGCCGCTCCAGTCCTCGTTGATTGCCTGTCACCGTTTCGCTGGCTTCCGCCTTTATCACCTGCAATTTTATTTGGTCGCTGGAATGATGCGTCATTCTGCCAATGATGTATGCGGAATATGTCTCATTTATCTGGATTTTATCAGGAGGGTAGGTTGGTTGGGAATAACTCCCTCTCCCCTTTTGTCGCGCATTTCCTGGAATTAGTATCACCTGGCAAGACATTGTCAGTTTAAGTCGTAGACATCAGAGGTGATTTTACCTGGGTGTCTTGCTAATGTTGACATTTACCTGAGTTGCGCGCTTTTTTTTCCTGTGGGGGAGAAGGGGAGTGGTCCCGTTGGCCTGATAATTTATCTGTATGTGACATATAATCATTGGGGAATGATGGGGAATTAAGTAATTAATGATTCGAAAATATGGAGCCTGTTGGTCAGATGCCATGTTTTTGCCTTGACCTCGTTGTTTCCGACTCGGTTTCTGCAGCCTTACCTGGGGCTAAGATGTTTCAGATTTCCTGTATTTTCCCATTTGATTATTGTAGCTGTAATTAGATCATGTTGTGCCGATTCGTTTCTCCACGTCTGTATTGGTTGTAGAAGGTGCCTTGGTTAGCTTCGAGGCATAAGGCTTTTTGCCGGAATTACCCTTCTGCACAGTTTATGTGTTCCGTTACCTGGTGACCTGATGTGGCAGAATTTGATTCTGGCATTTCCTGTTGACCTGCTTTGTAATCTTCAGACCCTGATTGCGTCGTTTCTATTGCTCACAGTGGCCTGTTTTTGGGCCTGGCTTTGCCTGGTCGTCCTAATTGCGCAGTTGTTCCCAACTACCTGGGAGCCTGATATTATATCCTCATAATACCTAGATTTTGAATTACCTGTTATTTAATTAGATCCGTTCATCGAATTTTATTTCATGAGGCAACCTGGGGTGTTCCTAGTAGTTCTCATCCTGCTCCAGGAGCTCTGAAGCTGGATCTGGAACATGGGGTGTGTAGCAAGGACGGAGCCTGTTGACATGAGCCAGCACAGGCTTGGCCCGTGGGTGGTCCATTGGAACGAGGTAATAGTTGGGGTACCATTCCTTGATGATCCTGTATGGTCCCTTAGGGTTCCATTTTAATTTCCTGTTCTCTCCCTTTTTAACTGCACTTTTAGGATAGTTTAACCAGACTCGGTCGCCTGCAGAATAGACGGTGGGTTGCCGGTTAGCCAGCCGCCTGTCCGCCTGGCGTTTCATGGTTGCCTGTGCTCCCAGCAGGTGCTCCTTGGCCAGAATCCTGGCCGGGTAGAGCGCGAGGGTGAGATCTGAAGCACAGGTATGTGTTTCCATGTACTGAGGGTTGAACGGTAGCAGCGCCGCCTCCTGAGGCCAGGGTAGATCCCTGGCAAAGAGCAGGTAGGCCGGAGTCTCTCCCGTTGCGGCGTGGGCGCTGGTCCTGATTGCCATCAAGGAAGCTGGCAGGAAGAGGTCCCACTGGTCCTTGTGAACCTCGCAATGAGCTCGCAGCATCTCGCCTATTTTCCTATTTACCCTCTCAATGCCGCCCATGGTGGTGGGCATGTATGGAACTGAGGTGATGTGGCGGATATTGAACAGCTCGTTCATGGCCTGTACAGTTTTACTGATCAGATCCTTTGCTGTGTCGGTCATGATTTCCCTGGGTGCTCCATGCCTGGCAATGACCTCAGTGAACAGGAAATCTGCAACGGTTACTGATTTGATGTCTGGGACTGCTTTTGCCTCTACCCACTTGGTGAAGGCGTCTACTGCGGCAATGATGTACTTGTTACCTTGCATTGTAAGTGGTAGGGGCCCCATGCAGTCCAGTTCAATCCTGTGGAAGGGTGGCCCGATTCGTAGAGGGACCAGCGGGGCGATTGGTAGCTTCCCCCTGGTCTTGGTCTGGTCACACACCTGGCAGGCCAGTACGTGTGCAGTGATGTCCTTCACCATGGATTCCCACCAGTAGTACCGCCTGATCCTGGATAGAGTTTTGGCCACGCCCAGATGACATCCAAGCAAGTCGTGATGTTCCTCCATGATGAGGGAGATGAGGGTGATGGGGACCACTGTGGGTTGCTGGGAAGCGCCGGGGTTCGGCTTCCTCCTCACCAGGAGCCCTCCTAGGCCCACGATCATCTCCTGGGCGGCTGACTGGATTCTGCGGGCCTCCTCCGCCTGGGTTGGTACCTCACCTGTGAGGATCCAGGCTAGGATGGCTCCCAACCAGGGGTCTGTTGCCTGTTCCTTTTTGAATCGGGCATCTAACCAAACTACTGGTGGCCTGTCCTCTGTCAGTGGGTGGCCTGGTCCTTGGTCCAGGAATGGCAGGGCTCCCTCTTGTGGGTCGTGAGGGTCCTCTGGTGGGGCCTCTCCTGCCTCCTCTGGCTCATCTGCCACTGGTGTAGGCGTGACCTGTTCTGGTTTGGGTTCCTGCCTGCGTCACTGGGCCCTGGTGAGGGCCTGGCATTGCTGGTTGCCCTCCGTGTTTCCCTGGGGTGCTCCCTTGATGCAGCGGCTCATGCCGTTGGCGTTGGCGTTTTCTTTGCCTTTGCGGTATTTAACCGTGAAGTCATACTCTGCCAGTCTCAGTCCCCACCTCTGGAGCCTGGGGGAGTCTGTGGAGGTGACTAGGATGGACCTGAGGGGGCTATGGTCTGTTACCAGCTCGAACTTCCTGCCCCAGAGGTAATCCTTGCACTGGAGGACACAGTATACGGCCGCTAGTGTCTCCTTTTCCACTGTGCTATACCTCGTCTCTACATCTGTCAAGGTCCTGCTCATGTAGGCTACGGGCCTTTCCCCTTCTGGGTGTTTCTGGCTCAAAACCCCTCCTATCGCATACCCGCTGGCATCGGTGTGGAGGGTGAATGGTTTGTCAAATTCTGGGTAGGCCAGTATCGGTGCTTCCGTAAGCCTGGATGTGAGTGCCCTGAAAGCAGCCTCCTCCTTAGGTGTCCAGACAAAGTCTTTCTCCTTTTTGAGTAAGATATAGAGGCAGGTTGCAATCTGGGAATAGTCCTTTATGTGCCTCCTGTAATAGTTGATTAGGCCTAGGGCGGACATAAGGGATTTTTTGTCATGGGGTGAGGGGAGGTCCTTAATGGCCTGGACTTTGGCTGCATTGGGCGCAATGCCCTGGGCGCTCAAGGTGTGGCCTAGGAACGTGACCTTCTTCTTGCAGAATTGCACCTTCGCAGGCTTTGCCTTCAGGTTAAACTGCCTGAGCCTGTTAAGGACCTTGGCAATGTCTACCAGGTGTGTGTCAAAATCCTGGGAGAATATGAGGAGGTCATCTATGTAGCAGAGGCAGAAATCATACTGCAACTGGGCCAGAACATGCTCCATGGTCCTGGCATAGAAAGCTGGAGCATTTTTTAGGCCAAAGGGAATCACGGTCCATTCATATTGGCCCCACAAAGTGGAAAAGGCAGTCTTAGGAATTGCCGTGTCAGCCAATTTCAACTACCAGAACCCTGAGGCCATGTCAAGAGATGTCCAGAATTTGGCCTTCCCCACTGAGTCCAATAGCTGGGTGATGAGGGGTAGGGGATATTGCTGTTTCCTGGTGGCCAGATTCAGGGCCCTGTAGTCTATACAGATCCTCAGAGTGCCATTAGGCTTCTTGACTAAGACCATAGGGCTAGACCAAGGGGACAGGGATGGCCTGATGATGCCTTTCTGTTCCATCCCCGTGAGCTGCTTCTTCACCTCTTCTCTAGCGGTTTCTGGAATCCTACTGATCCTTGGAGGAGGAGGAGGGCGCGGGTCTTTGGAGGGCCCTTCTGTGGACGGCGTTGCTGTTGGAGCACACGCAGAGGACGGAGGCCTCAAAGGTGTTGCACTCTCAGTTGACGCTGTCCATGGAGTAGTCCTTCTGGCCGGAGGCGAGCAGGCTGGATTGCAGCTGGCTGGCAGGGCAAAAAGGTCGCAGTGGATGCAGTCTGCAGGTCGCTGTCAATTGTCAAAGAGTAGAGATTGAGTCTGAATCGGTTCGCCAATTGTCTTCCAATTCCTTGTGATGAGATTCATCTAATCATAAGGATTAGTAAATCTAGATGGGCGAAGTCGAAAGACAGTGGCCAAATCTGAATCAGGCTGGTCTTCTCTCCAGCAATGCTCAAAAGTTTACAAATCCGAAAGGATTCATAAACGGTGGTGGCTGGTGAAGATTGCAGTAGGCAGCAGTGAGTTTGAACTGGTCGGAGCTGATGTCCAAACTTGAGCAGCGGAGGCAAAGCTTTCACTGTAAGGCTGACTATTGCTGTCCGGCGTGGGTTGCAGCAGGCAGCAGTGAGTTCCAAAAACTGATCGGAGCCAATTTTCAAACTTGATCAGAGAAGATGAATCTTCGGCTGGAAGGCTGATAGCTGCTGGCCAGGAAGGATTGTAGCGAGCAGCAGCGTGTTTGAAAACTGACCGAAGCCAATTTTGAAACTCTAGCAGCAGATGCAAAGATTCCGTTGCTGGCTGGTAGCTGCAGGGAATTTCAGAATCCGTTCAAGGATAATGAAATTGCCATCGATGATGCTTGCGTAGATAGCAGGAAAACAACTTTTCAGTTAGTTTTCAATGTTCAAGCAGCAAAGTCAATCTCGTGCCGATGGAGACTGGAGATGGTAGCAAAGTGCTTTGAAAACTGACAAGAGCCAATTTTTCAAAGTCCAGCTGCGAAGTCGTTTTTGGAGCTGGTTGGCTGGCAGCAGTAGAGAATTTTCAAAATCCGTTCAAGGATAATGAAATTCTGTCAACGATGCTTTGATGATGGCATGAAAAGAAACTTTTCAGTTAATTTTCAATGCCCTGCAACGAAGTCGAATCTGGTCTCAATTGTTGGTGTAGAACAATTTCACAAAATCCATAAGGACAGAGTGAAATCATTGAAGAAGGCTGGTAGTTGAAGAGGAACTTTTCAGTTTGCTTCTGGACCCGTCGCAGCAAAGTACGGTGGCACTGACGTTGTCTGACATCATTGATGACGTTGGCTGACGTAGAGAGTTTCGCAATATCCGCTCAAGGATAGTATGAAACTTGGAGCTGCGATGTTGCTGATGAAGATTGGACATTGAAAATAGACTCAAAGTCAATTTTCAATTCCTTGCAGCATAGTTGCAGGTGCCGCCCAATCAGAGTTCTCGAGGCCGTCTCTGGCTGAGTGAAGTCCGGGCGCTGCAGGTGATTCTGTCTGGCAGCGAAGCAAAGGCCGGCATTGCAGGCTGGTCTCGATTTGCTGTCCTGTCCTGGTCCTGGTGGATCGGTGACTGGAGCCGTTGACTTGAAAGCTGGCTGTTAGAAGGCGGCTCGATCAAAGGCTGGAGTCGCTGAAAGGGCGCTGGAGGCGGAAGTTGGGCTGGTCAAACAATGCGGAGACCGTTCGAAACTTCAACAATTTAGCCATCTGGAGCTGACATTTGGCTTTGATTGATGTATATATATGTCCTAGGGTTCAGAATTTCTTCAATCAATTCGATTTTATGTAAGCCATAACCATTCGTAACAAGGGCGCCGTTGCTCTATAAGACTCCATAAAGTTCATAAACCTAGTGCATGCAAGCTAACCTGGGGCCGGATCCAAAACGTAAGACATCCGACATCAGACATGTACAAAACAAAGGAGCGTCAGACATCGTCAGACATTGGTCAATGTCCATTGATCCAAAACGTTGGACAACTATTCAGACATTGTCTAATCATGTCTGACGTAGACAGTGTCTAATCTTGTCCAATGTCTGTTGATCCAAAACGTTAGACACAGTGTCTAACAGTGTCTGACGGATGTCTGACGGTGTCTGATGGTTGTCTAGCCCCATGTCTAGTGCTCCAAAACGTTAGACATGGCGTCAGACAAGCGACACAGTTAGACATTCCTCCTTATGGCCATGTCTGACCGCCAGGGGCGTTGGACACCGTTAGACATCAAACAGAAACAGCCCAAAAGCTCCCAAATCTTGTAACCATCTTTAGCCTGGGTGCTTTTTAGTCATGTCCATTGCTTTTTGCTTAGTTTCAAGCCTTACATCATTCATTTTCATTCTGATGAAGGAACTCTTGGTAGAAGTCCATCCACTATCGCCTGAGATACTTTGTGCATGTGTCTGAAATTCATTAGTTTATCATTCGCATGGCCTAAAGATAATGGAAGGGGAAGAATGGACCGGGACATTGTGGACTGGGGTATGTAGTAGATGTCCCGAATCGCCCGTTGCATCACGTACCCCGCTGCAGCCCGTAGGAAGGATAGAAACTGAACATGGGTACAATTAGCCGAAGCAGAGTCTCCACCTGTTTTATCGAGAATTTATTTGCAAGAAATTTAAAACTTTTCGTTTAGAAGACTTTTTGTTCTTGCTCATAAACAACTAAACTGACAAAGTCAATACCTTAGCTCAAGATAGGCGAAAAGAGCGCTGAAAATCTAAAACATTATTCAATTGTAGCTAGTCTTGCCAAAAGTTTGCTCCAACGTTGACATCAGCTGGCCTCCAAAAAATTTTTAACTAACTAAGCAGTCGTCAGGGCTTTAATTTTAGAATACTATGCTTCATCGCTGTCTTCAGCGAGGGTTTCAGCCAAATCTTAAGGGTTCAGGCCAAAAATATCCATCAAGGTAAAAACCAGCTATTTCCTCTGCATGAAAACCAATTTAGCCTCTGTTTCCTTGCAATTCAGGGCCTCAGGCCTACCCTTTAAACCTTTCACAGTGATGGCTAACTGAGGCAAATTGCGTCTTATGTTTTGGATCAGGTGTAAGATGTCTGATGAGATGGCAAATTGTGTCTGAAACTTTTGGATCAGCTGTTTGACACAGTTCGACGCCATTGGATGGGGCGTCAGATGTCCAACACCATGGCAAACACTGTCCATCACTTTTGGATCAGCTGTCAGACAATGTCGCATGCCCATTCGACGTCTGATTCGATGTCTATGTCTGTCCATGGCAAATGGTGTCCAACGTTTTGGATCCTGCCCCTGTGCATCAGTTTAGATAAAACTGCACAGTTTGGCTTTGCTGAAACATAAGCGAAATGGGTAGAGCACAAAATCAAACCAAATCGCTCTTAAAGATGTGAATTGATTGAGAAATTTATCCTTTAAACCTACAGAAAAAATAACATCATTAGAAAGCTGAAACAATTTGCTACAACACGTAATTCTTCGATTTTTGAATTTTGCTTTGCTTCTAACATGATAACAGTTAGCATATTTCATTATGGTGAACATGGAGATGCCATTAGTTTTGCCGATTTTTGTGGGGTTTTCCAAAATTTCTAAAATTATAAGGCCTAAATCAAAATTTCATGATTTTGTTCATCACGAACTAACTTAGAGCTTTCGATTCGTGCATAAATGTCTCATGTTTCAACCAATATCCAAGGAGCTCAAACTCGTGACATGCAACCACCCAAAAACTTGATTGCCCATTCATAACTAGGGTGCTGTCGCGCCCTAGGACAACAGTAAAAACACTTATATAGGTCTAGATTTGGTTTCTGAGGCATTTAATGTGATTTAATAAATAATTAACGCAGTCTAAGAGCACCTGCCCACTCCTCCTGTTCAATGCAAGGGGCATCTGTTCAAATAGCAAAAAGCGCCTCCTAGCCATCCCTCCCTGCTTCTCTATTTCCAGAGCTAGAATTTGCTGCTTGTGTCTTCTCTCATATGCCCAACAGCCCCAAATGGCTCCTCATCTGCTGGTACCGGCCACCCAATCAATCCCTTGCCCTCCTCCACCAAACACTCTCCTTCTTCTCCAGAGCTGTCCAGAGCTGCCCCCGCCATGCCTTCATCCTCACCTGTGATGCTAACCTTCCTGACATTTCCTGGGCCTGCTCTCACTCCCCCTCAGCCCCCAACCGCGCCCTCCTAGAATGGGCCTCCTCTCTAGGCCTCACTCAACTTGTCAGTGCCCCCATCAGGCTGAGAAATATGCTTGATGTGTGCTTTGTGAGTCACCAGCTAGCCCCCACCCATGCCAGCGTTGGCCAGCCCCTACTCCTAAGCGACCACTGCTCCGTCTCAGTGCCCATCCCTCTCCCCTCAGGCTCCCACAGGCCCTCCACTACCCCTGAGCCCCGGGAAAAAGTGCTCCTCTGGCAGAATGCAGATTACAAAGGACTAAATTCTATCTTAAAAGGTGCAGACTGGGAGTATTTCATTGGCCTCTCCTGGGATGCATCCAGCTTCCTCGATCTCATGGAACTGGTGATCTCCTCTGCTATTGAGGAGTCCGTCCCTTGTAAATTCATCTCCCCCTCTGCCGCAGCCCCCTCCGACCTCCCACCCTTCGCCTGCAGAGTCTAAAAAGCAAGCTTTACCCCCTGCGCAAGCTCTCCCACATGCTTAGGCGGAGATTCTGCAGCATAAAGAAGGCCTACGCGCATGCTGTGAGAGCTGATGTGGCCGTGTCCACCGCACGGTGGCGCTGTCGTTGCCGCCACGCCCAGCGACTATCCCAACTAGTTGCAGTTTAGCCTTATCCACCCGACAAGCCTTTTGGTGCTTCTACTCATACAGGTGCCAGTTATTCACTATTTTAGCTGCATTTACTTCACGATTCTCCTCCTGCTCGCATTCCGCAGTTTTAGTGAGCCAGCCAAGTGATTTGGTGACAACTTCCGTCGCTGTAAGCGCTGCATCTTTTGCCACCAACTGTTGGTTGGTCTTCTCACTCTCATCTGCCCTTCGTGCCTATTGTTGTATGCCGGGAGTGTCCACCACACGGTGGCACTGTCATCGCCGCCATGCCCAGTGGGCGGCGGCCACGAAACTCAGTCATGAAAGGCCGCTTTTGAGTGTCGTCTATTCCACAATCCTCATTGCCACAGCCTAGGCCTTTATTGCCTCTTTTCTACAAAATCTGGGTAGAATGGCAATGAAATCCCTGTACTCTGCCACCCTCCTGGCTCCTCCCAGCTCCTCTACTCTGATGCAGATAAGGCCGCAACTTTCAGCACCCTCTTTGCCTCCTCATTTCTAGCTGATGATAACGAGCTCGTCCGATGCATCCTCTGTTGCCAGGGGTCACCTGCATTGCTCCCATTTATAGCTCACACCCCCTGCCCATAGCTGGGGAGTTCAAGCCCCTCCCCTCCCTGCTGCAGCCCCAAGCAGTCCCTTCCCCAGGCAGTCTCCTCCCCATGTGAGTATAACTCCTTGGATGGTTGCTCGCGAGTGCTTCCTGCTTATGTACAAACATGCCCCATTCTGGATAAACGCTACCGCTTCCATCCGGCCAACAACATGGGAAAGATGACACAACTCAACATTGCATAACTTTATAGATCTGACAGAAAATCATCAGCCCAACCTGGCTTCAAAAAAGGCCACTGGAAGCAGTCTGGAAGGGCCAGAGGGGCCTGTCAGCCAAGTACTAACCAGGCGGGAAGAGTCTGGAGGCCACTTGGAAGAGCCAAAAGGATTTTTACAAACCAAAAACATGATACTATTGTTTCCTAGTCACTGATTTTACTCATTCTGATGCAAGACAAGAAAAATGTAGGTATGCATTTTTTGCGCAGAACACTCCCCCCAGCTGAAGCCAATTCAGCAAGAAAGCCTAAGGGGAAACAATAAAGCAGAGCAGTGGATGATTCAAAAGCCCCTACAGCGATTGTGCAGAACCAGAAAGAAAATGGCCTGACGCAAGATATGCATGAGCAAAAAAGTAAAACAGTTGCGCCAATCAAATCTGCGGAGCAAATCCAGCTAGCGTACAAGTAAAACCTGTGCCCAGTGGAAAGCGCAAAGAAATTCCACGAAAGAGATTGCTGGGAAGTGAACACTGCTACAGCTAAATCATCAAAGCAACTTTGAACTGAAAGAGTAGGCTCTAGTCTGCCTAAGAAATTGAACGATAGCCAATGGAAAGCTGAAAATGAACAAATGGGAAGTGGGAGCTCACCCTACCACGGTTCAGCTACTCAGGCAGCCGGGACGTGTGCGGGCAAGGGCCTGCCCTTTCGCGTCCCCCTCACGCTGCCCTTCAACCACTTGGAAGACCTTGCAGCCTCCCAGCAAAGTGCTAGGCTGGGCCAATGCAGGCTGGAGGGCGAATTCCCTGACTTCTCCTAACCTAAACTCACTCAGAGCTGAGACAGAAAATTCACCCTACAATCCTGCACACCTATGGGAAGATAGGTGGGATGTGGCCGGTGCAAGGGTGCAAGGTGACCTACCAAAAACTGGCTGAAATGGGAAAGGGCCATGAAAGAGAGAAGATGAGATTTGAGGCCAGGAGGGTTTGTGGGGTGAAGAGAGGTGGGGAGCATCAGAGGCGTCCATGACCTTGATGGCAAAGCAAGCTCAGATGGTGGGCAGTAGGCTGCAGCTCCCCCCAAACTCTGACCTCCAATTGTCCACCCCACACAGCCCCGCTATCAGCTGAAGAGGGTGAACTGGATAGATTGGGAAGTGTTCGACTCACCGCCTTTTGTCCTGCGGCTTCAGTGCCACTCTGCGCATATTTTGCTCAATTTCGTCCCTTTTGGGGAGAGCTATGGCAGTAGGATGGAAATTGGGTGAGAAAGTGGCTCCACCCAACTCTGAGATGCTTCATGTTTGGCTAATTCTTGCCTCAATTTGCAATATTTTGATGGTTTTATATCAGAAAAGTAGCTACCCAGTTGGTTCAAGTTACACAAAACAGCCAAAAACTCATGAAAAGGGTCAAAATTACCTAAAATTGGAAATCTTTGGAACATAAGGTTAATGAGCAGCTACGGATTATGCAACCAGCAACTCTGATATGCATATGGTGAGATGCAAACGCAATGATTTTTGAGCTCAGACGCCTTCTAAGATCCGCTTCCATGAGACCCTCCAAAGATCCAACTTCAGATGCTTGATTAAAATGAAGGCGGCGTCAGAGAGACTGGCTAGGGCCCAGCCAAGTTTCTAAAAAACCCCAGATAAATTTAAGCTGCAGATCTCATAATTTATTGCTTTCCTAAGATCATGCCCATCGCACGCGCTGAGAAAGAGTCAGCCAATCAGATTTGTGGGAACCAGTTGGCGAAGAACCTGAAGAGGGCCACTAGACGTCGGAGGTGCTGGTCAAGCCCTGGCAGCAGCATTTGGCTTGCTAAGATATGCGTGTAGATGGTGCTATAAGATTTCAATTCCAAGAATCATGCTCCCAAAAAGAAGCGACAGCGGCTCCTTGTATGAGAGGCTTTGTGCGGCCCTGTCCCAAGGCTGCCTGGACTGGAGTGTGGCCTGCCCAAAACTGGCCCTTGGAGTTTGCATGAGACGTCGTAAAGAGGAGCCACCTGAGAGGCCCCCCCTTGCCTTTGTTGCTTTGGCAAGGCCAGGGGAGGGGCCATAAATCAGCCCTGCCGTGAAGAGATTACGTTTATTGCCCTGCTGTGTTGCCCTTCATGGGTGTCGGGTGATTGTAAGAGGACGAGAGAGAAGAAGACGCCATTTTAGAGACGCAGGAGGTGGGAAAGGCTTGAGAGGCCGTCACAAGAGGTCAAAAGTATCCATAACAAAGAGCCCCCAGAACAGGCCAGAAGGGGGATGCGATGGGGAGAGCGGGAAGCAGCCCAGTGTTGTGGCGCGCAGGGCACTGTGCACACACCGCCTGCATGGGAGGGGAGGCGTCAAGGGCCCCCTCACCCAGTGTAACTGCCCGCTTAGACACGCCCCCACAGTGCCCCCTCTACACCCCCCTATCCAAGGCTGCCCTAAAGCTGGGCACACACATTCGGATGGCCTCATTTGCTCACTCCACCTCTGCACGCCTCTGAGACACCTATTTTTCCCTTAGACTTTTCTAGGGCCCACCTATATTCCCCTCTCTTTCTTTTATTACACAGCTATTGTAGCAAGCGGTAGGATGGATAGATCAGCTCGCAAAGCAAAGGCAGAAGCCATATGGAAGACACATGAGATGGAGCAGCAAGGCTTGGTTGGGAGGAAAGGCAATGCCCAGTACCCCGCCACAGCACTAAGATCCAAATCCAGCTCTAAGCCCCCTCAAAGAACTTTGAGTGCAGGGCGGCTGGACCTATCCGCCAAAGATGCCAAGCAATCGGTGTCTGGCGGGTAGGCCAGTTTACAGAGCAGGAAAGCGGCGACAACTACAATTCAGATGCTAACTTTGCCGTCCAGGGAAGAGGCAGAGGAAAGCGTACAAAGCCTCTTTAGACAAGCCCTCCCTTCAGTGAGCCCTCAAGGAGGCAGGGTGCACACCTTAGAGTTGGCCAGCCCATCCAGCGCTGGACCCAGCTCACATTTGCCTTACAATATAGGCTCTAAGACGGGGGCGGAGGTTTTGAGGCGAGTGTACAACAAGCTCAAGCCTAAGGGAAGATCCAAAAGCGCCAGGGCTTCTGCCTCAGAAGGAGAAGGCGCTGAAGAGTCGAGTTTTAGAGGTAGATTGGAGTCCTCCGGGATGGCTGGGAGACATGAGAGCCAGACGACAGATGATGACGAACAATATTTGTCTGCCGTAGCATCCCTGCCTTCAGAAACGGAAGAGGAAGGCAAAGCCAGTCAAGAAAGTTCAGATCCAGAAGCAGTGGTGTTGAGTCTGATGGCGGAGCTGAGGGACAAAGTGAGAGCAGTGAAAAGAAGTGGAGGCATAAGAGGAGAAGGTGGTGATAGCAGTGGGCAGCGCGGGAACAGGGAAGGAAGCGGAGGTGGAAGAAGGAACTCAGGCTCATCTTCAGCCAATGAAACGGCCACACTGGTCCCCGCCCCATTAGATTCAAACCCGCGCTCAGGCACCACTCACCCACCAGACGCTCTCACATCTGCCCCTCTCACTCCTGCTATTCAAGCAGACCCCACACAAGCACCTGAATTGGCGCAATTCATCTCCATCACAACCTCCACTCCCATATCCATCAATCGTGAGCTGTTTGTTGAGGGAGTAGGAGAAAGGAATGTGAGTGAGGAAGATGAAGATGAGGGCCTCGTGTTTTTACAACCTCCTGAGACTCGCGGAGGCAGCCCACTTCTCCATGCTCCAGTTTTGTTGCCTGTACCAGAGGCCTCTTTGCCAGCGCTTTCGTCCCCTTCGGTACCATCAGGAAGGACGGCACTGCAGTGCACGGCCACAGGTCCATCTCCAGTGGATCAGCAGACCTCCATGAGCCCCGCCTTTTTAGAGAGTCAGGCTATGTCTTGTTCAAATAGCCCCAGAGCCTTCCTAGCGGATTTTAGCTTGCATCAAGATGACGCGATTGAGCATTCACCTGGAGGCGCTTGCGCCATGCAAACTCCATGCTTGGCTTTGTTCAATCAGACGACAAATGCTGAGCTTCATGCCTTGCAAATGCGAATGAGTTTCCTGCAGCCACCAGAAGGCGGAGAGATGAACATGAGTTTGGTTGAGAGTGAGGAAGGAGATGGAGCCGATCAACTAGCTGGTCTTACGATTGCGGAACTAATGAGATCCGGAATGGAGTGGGAACAGGAAAGGAGGAGGAACGCTGAGATAAGAGAGGTGAGGCATAGGGAAAGAATGGAGGAGATGAGGCAATTTGAGCGACAGCAGCTGTTAGCGACATGAATGCTAGAGAGTGGAGCGCAGCTCTCACCGCCCCTCCTATGCTCCCACTCACACCAAGACCCTCTTTCATACCTCCACCATCCTACCCTCTACACCCACAAACCCCTTTTTCTGTTCCGCGTCTCTCATTCCAGTCTCCCGCTAATTATTCCCCCTCGCGCATTGAACTCACTGACTGCAATGCCTCCAACCTTTCTAGGAACTCAGAAGAAACAGCAAGAAAGGAAGCAGGGATGAGCACGGAGCAAGTGAATTCAGCCACGCCGAGTGCTGCAGGAACCATGGAGGCAACCATGAAAGCATTCATGGCGGAGATGACCCAGAAGATGGCGGCAATGCAGGCGGACCTGCAAGCAGTGCAGGAGGCCCAGGCGACGTCCAGTGCCTTGGGTGCAGCCTCCAACACCAAGATCAGACCCAGCTCAGCCCCACAACTACCCAGTCGGACTCTTGCCTCAGATCTAAGACCCAACACCAACTCAGCTGGTTTAGAGCCACAGCCAGAGGCAAATGGTGGGCCTAGACTATCACAAAGAGCCACAAGACCCACCGAGTCCCGAGAGACGGCGTGGTGGAGCCTCAGGTGGAGGGGGTCGTGGAGGAGACGGTGACGGAGATCCAGACGATCCCCGGAAACCAGGTAATGGTGGATGAGGAGAAGACGTGAGAGGCAATGGGGGAAGAAGGAAGAGACCCGGTGAGGGAGAAGATGAGAGGCCTGCTCAGAGGGGGAGAAAAGTGCATGAATCCCCGGTGAGGTGCAAATGTCGCCAGTGCACATACCCTCACAAGTATCCTACCCCCAACTACAAACCATTAGATTTCATGCTGGGGGTAAAGCCGAAGGCTGAGAGTCGTCTGACGGGGCTGGAGGAATCGGTGTCAGACTATTTCAACAGATTTGATAAGGTGGCGGATGTTTGCCATGTCTACTGCCCTAGAACTAAGGCCCTCATCGTAGAATCTAAGCTCCATTCAGAGGCTAAGCATTATTACGCCAATCTCCCTTCAGACGTGAAAGAGCATTACGACCTCTTGAAGGAGGCCATGCTGGAACACTTTGACAATCCCAGCTTCAGACACATCAAACATGCCTCCTTCCAGGCCATTCAGATGAAGCCTTCTGAGACCGTGAGAGAGTTGGCTGGGTGCATACAAGAGGCTGCTAGCCTGATCTGGCCAGACGTATCAGAGGGGGAGTATGACATTCAGCTCCAGCAAAGATTCATTCAGTGCCTTCCTTCAAACCTGAGACAGCTGCTGAGAATGCAAGCCCCAGAGTCATTGCAAAGAGCCTTGGCGATTGCAGAAGAGCTGGTGCAGCAGTCAAAGGATGAAGGCGTCCCCATGCCCTACCACAGCGCCGCCGCTGCAGAGCAGCCCTATCAGAACCAGGTACCAGCAGCCTCCTCAACTCAGACTAGATCCAATGTGGGGCAAGCTGCGGGTGCATCCGGAAATGCCCAACGCAACGATGGAGGCAGCGGCAACAACAAGAGCAGCAGCGGCAACAATTCAGGAAGATCCTCCTTTAGATCCAGAGGTGGAGGAAGAGGAGGCAACAACAACTCTCGCCCGCCCATGTGCTTCAACTGCGGTGGAGAACACGTGGTAAGAGAGTGTCCCGAATGCTGTGAAGGCTGCGAAAAGGAGGGCCACACAGAGGAGACCTGTCGTCAGAGTTGCTACTACTGCCATGACTCCGGGCACAGCATGCCCATGTGTAAGCAGTACAGGGCTATGAAGAAGAAGAAGAGGGAAGAGCCCGGCACCTCGTCAGATGTCAGAGCCACTACTCTCCATCCTATGCTTCCGTTGCCTAAGGTGGTGGGAGCGTCAATGGCGGGAGAAGGCTACACTGTAAGATCCGGTAAGCCAGGCTGCTGCATGATGGCGGAGTTGGAGACGGGCAAGGAGATCGAGGTGAACAGGCTCAACCAGGACGGCAGCACCACGCCAGTCCTTCCAGTCTACCGCGATGGCAAGGATTTGACCTCAGTCACCTGCAACACCTACACCTACGGTCAGCTTCAAGTAGACCTTGTTCCGGTGACGAAGAGAATGCAGCTGCCAAAGCCTAAGATCTCTCCGATGGCCAACATGGCACAGCCCTGCAGCTGTGGTTCAGACATGCCCTTCTCAGACGTTCTCATCCAGTACTACTCTCCCTTCACAGAGCCCTTGGCCTGTGGGGCCTGTGAGGAGAATATGGACCTGATATGGGTAGGAAAGGGACATGTGCAGTGCACTGAAGAAGACTGCTGGAAAGCTTATTGCGCCCAGGAATACTTTTCCTTGCGCCCTTTGAGCTCAGCACTGCCCCTATACTTCAGAACCACCATGTCCAGATCCAAACGGTATAAGATGATATGCCAGGCCTGGGACCAGTGATCAGAGCTGCTGCGAGCAGCAGAGGATGAGGCGGTGAAGAGGGCTAGCGATTGCCCGCCGCACAGTCAAGCTCACTCCAAAAGATCCAAAACCTCATCGGAGGGAGAGGTAGACCCAACTCCTTTACCAGAGGTGCCAAAAGAATCGAAGGGCCTGAAGCAGGAGGAGGGCGAGGAGAAAGGAGAAGAAGAGCAAGGAGCAGAGCCGGAAACTCCCGCAGAGCAGCAGCCGATGCCCCAAGAAGAAGGCGCTGGAGCCGTGGTAGATTTCCCCGACACACTCAGATCCTCCAGCACAGAAGAGCTCGTCACCGTCCCGACTACGCCGGAGAAGAAGGAGGTGAAGAAGGAAGAGGAAGAAGATCCGCCTACCCCAAATGACGTGACTGAGACTCTGATGGAGGTGGCGGAGAAGCTGTCAGAGGAGAAAGACAACCGAGATGCGGAGGACAAGCGGGAGGAGCTGCCCGAGGTCGCCAAGACTCCAGCCAAGGCGGAGGTCAAGAAGAAGAAGACCGTGGAGGAGATGGCCGCAGCGCCAAGTCCACCTGAAGAACTGGAGATGACGGAGACAAGGACGGAGGCAAGCGTGACGGTCGAGATGGAGAGGGAGCCAATGGTGGTGAAGAAGCCGGAAAAGGAGAAAGCGGCAGAGATGGAAGCAGCCAAGGGCGTGGACAAGGCAAAGTTGCAGAAAGCTCCAATGCTGCGGAAAGCTCTGAGAACACTGAAGCTCCAAAAGCTCCAGAAGAACCAGAAGCAGCGGAAGGACCCGACGTGGTGGAAGAGCCAGAAGTTCCTGAGGAGCTGGAACCTGTCGAAGACCCTGAAACTCCCAAAGAATCCAAGGTCACCGAAAGATCCAACACTGCCAAAGAACCCGAGGGCATGGACGAGTCGGAGAGACTGATGGACGCGGGGAAGCAGATGGAGGCAGAGAAGCTGAAGGGCATGGAGAAGATGGCGGGCAAGCAAGAGCAGATGGACGTGGAGAAGCTGATGGAAGCGGAGGAGTCGGCAGAAGTGGAAGAAGCGGAGGAACCTCTGGACTACATGGGGGTGGAGGCGACACCAGTGGAGGAAGAACCAGAGAAGGAGGAAGAGAAGGGGCCCAAGCCTCTCGTCATCTGCCTGGTGCCCGGAGTGGACCCCAAGATCCAGGAGACAGTGCGACAGCAGTTCCAAGACTCCATCGCCTACATTGCCAACTTCGTCCCTCAGACTGCGGATGAGAAGATCCTTCAGCAACGGCTCCAGAATCAGACCCTAGCCTACCATCAGACCCTCAAGTGGGACATCGAAGCAACCATTGAGAAGATGGACTTCGTCATCATGCAGCGCACTGAGACCCTAGAACTGGTGCTGCACGCCATCCACCTGGTCAGCGATGCCAAGGACTACCGCCCCAAAGTCGCATATGCAGGCCTGCTGGTGAACGCCTTCTATCAGACCACAGTCAGTGTCCATCGCCTCTTCCTGCTCACAGTGGAAGACAAGGTGAAGAACTGGGTCTACCGCGACCACCTCTTCAAGGACCGGGACGCCAAGACACACGTCTCCCAGCTGCTTAGATCCCTCCAGCACTACAGCAAGAGCCCCAAGGACACCAGGCGCAGCCTACGAACCCTCATCGGCTTCTGGATGGTGCTGTGGAAGAAGATGCTGTTCCCCTGCATCTATGCCTACAGCCTGCAGATCCCGCAGGCCATGGAGCCCATCGCCAACGCCCTCCGACAGCTCCAAAGGTGCATGCAAGACCGCTCCTGGGAGGAGAGCCACAAGGGCATCCTCACCATTCTCAGGGAAGGAGCCCGGCCAAACCTCCAAGCGCAGCAGAACCACAAGCCGCAGCCCCTCGCCAAGCAGCCAAAGTACAAGATCCCCTTCGACAACCTGCTTCAGTACTACACGGCTTGCGACGAAGTGAACTTTCCGCCTCTGCTATCGCCAAACCAGCTCCTGCAGAGCCTGAAGAAGTGGCCCAACCTGAAGGGGAGCTGGACCGATCAGATCATCTGCGTCCTGCAGCACAGCGTTGATCGGCAAACAGCCATCGCATTGCACCTGAAGGAGCATGAGGAGAAGAAACCAAAGGAGGCTGAAGTTCCTGAGATCCACACGGATGGCCTGTCCTCTGACGAGAGATCCAAGGCAAACCAGGAGCCAGAGTGGACCGTGGTGGATTCAAGGGCGGTGAAGAAGAAGGCCCAGCCCATGGAAGTGGCCAAGGAGAAGCCAGACAAACCGGAGAAGCCGAAGGAGTCCATAGAGAAGCAAGCCAGTCGCAAGCCAGAGAAGACCCGTCCCGTCCAAAGTTCAGACCCGGGAGAAATCGTGTCGGTGGAGGATGAGAAGAAGAAGAAACACCGTCCCTGAAAGTCCCAATCGCTGGGAGGCTGTGTAAGAGGCAAGGGTAGCAGTGAGAGCCAGTTGGGGCAAGAGAGCAAGAAAGAGAGGATGGAAGGTGGGATGAGTCCACGGAGGTCCAGCAGAGGCGGAAGCAGAGGAAGCCGCGGTGGGAGCCAGCAAAGAGACCAAGGCAGTGGATCAAGGAAGAGCCGAGGGGGTCGAGGAGAAGGC
This sequence comes from Ptycholaimellus sp. GST1_10, assembly GCA_030248095.1. Lineage (NCBI taxonomy): Eukaryota > Metazoa > Nematoda > Chromadorea > Chromadorida > Chromadoridae > Ptycholaimellus > Ptycholaimellus sp. GST1_10. The sequence goes on along the minus strand of JASANA010009392.1, from coordinate 24,992 downwards.
AGTGGACAAAGAGAAGAGCCCCGCTCCAGTCGAGGACGCCCAGAGGACTTCATCGCAGAGCTGAAGGAGCGGATGGAGGAGGAGAGGAGGAGCCAGCACTACGGCCGGACGGAGCCCCATTGCCAAGGACCAATCGCCTCAGCGGAGCTGCAACGATTCCTACGAAGGTCTGGCCTAGCAAGGGCCATCAACATTGAGCGAAGACCCAAGTTCCTGCTGGCGGGGAACATAGGGCCGGGCTGGCACTACTCCGCCTACCCAATGGACCGCATGTACACTCACGTGGTGTTAGATGCCAGCCATCAGCATGTCACCTTTGACTCCTGCCAACTCTACCTCGTGGACTGGATGAAGACGAGCTGGGCGCAGTTCTTCGATGAGCTCCTTTGCCTTTACATCATCATGAGACCCAAGGACTTTGGAGGCGTCGTCGACCACCGCAAGCTCCTCATCCAGTTCCCTCGCCACCTCCTCTATCAGCACCCAGTTGATGTCAATGGACTCTCCTCCACCTTCATCAACTTCCTCAAGCGCCTCATCAACAAGCACCCGAAGCTCCAAGTGGGCTGCCTTTCGCCGCCACCGTACCCAACCAACTTTGCCTCAGACACGCCCTGCACACACACACACACCTGCAACGGCCTCTGCACCAGCGGCCTGGACTACCACCAGGACTACTACTACGTCCTCGCTAAGATCCAACGCTTCACCTACGCCGAGTTCAGCCTCCAGAGCAACGCCGCCCATGAGAAGCAGAAGAAGGAGGAGGAAGAGGCGAAGAAGCGAGGGGAGGTGCCGGAGAAGCCGAAGAAGCTCAACCCCCACAACTATCACTACAGCCCAGGCCAGGAGGAACTGGCGTTCTTCTTCCCCAGCATGGCTCAGACCCTCTACAACCTGGACTCCCACGAACTCTCCCTGGCCGGCCACTTCGTCTACTCCATCAACATCCTCGTCAACTACTTTCTCTGCAGCAAAATGATCCTGAGCGACTACATGCAGAGGAACGTGGGCGTTGGCGCCATCCACAGACTGGAACAGTACGGCTACCTGCCCACCAACTCCAAGCAAAGCGCCAGCTTCATACTACAATGGACCCTCAATCGCACAGTCAACTACCCCCACCTGGCCGTCCAACGGCGCCAGTCCATCGCCTTTGTTGCCTCCCCGGGATCCGCGGCAAAGACCCACCTCCAGCAGAGGATGTGCTGGCGGATGAGGTAGTCCCTGCCAGCTCAGAGCAAACAGTCTTAGAGCCCACATTGAAGGAGCAGGAGTTGGCTTTGCTGCCCACAGCAGAGCTGCACCGCATCCTCCAGCTGGAGGAAAAGAAACACCAAGAGCGTCTGTGGAAGAAGAGGGAGATGGAGGAGGAGGCAAAGAAGAAGAAGGAGGCGGAAGAGGAGAGGAAGCGCAAGCTATGCAAGCGGCGCAATGCCCAAGCCCTCATCGCTTAGATTGAGGCACTCCGCCAACAAGACCTTCTCCCAGGTACACCTCCATCCAACAAAACTACCCCTCAAAGACCCAGAGACACAACCTTTTCCACCACTTGCTCACTGTTCCTTTTCTTGGCCGTCTTCTTTTTGTGGCTGCCTCTAGCCAGGGTGCCCACTGTTCTCAACGGTCAGAACGCTAATCAGACACAGCTGGTGAGAGTAGTGAGATCCAGTCTGCTCCATCCTAACAATGAAGTCCCAGTCCTAATCACCGTGGGGGTGATTCTCTTTGCCCTGCTCATAGCCTGTTTAGGCTGCCACTTCTTGTGCCTTAGAACCTGTTACAGCTGGAAGTGCTCTTTTGAGCCAAGACAACACCCAAATTGGTGGTTGACAGCTTGTCTGTTCCCTTACTATGGGGCACTTCACCTCTGTTGCAAGTGCTACAATGCGGTAGAGCCTTGCTGCTGTGCTGGGGCCCATTGCTGTTGCGCCTCATGCATCTACATCCATGACAGTTTCTCTAGAGATGAAGAAGGAGAGACAGCAGAGGAGGGAGTGGAAGAAGAAATCTCAGATCCCGCTAGTGAGGTGTGAGTAGGCACGGCTGGTGAGGTGAGAGTAGGCACGGTCATTGCAGCTCAGCCGTGCACACCCCAAAGAAGCACTCTCAGAACTGCTGTCAGATTCCACCCAGCAACCAATTCAGTACACTTTGCTGGAGTACAGACCGAAAGGGAGAGGCTTAGAATGGCTCAGGTTGAGACTCAGCTGGAGAAAGTTGTTCAGAGAGTGGAGGAGAGAAGAGCGGCTGAGGAGGAGCTGAGAATGAGCCAAACGGAAGCGCAGTTAGAAGAGGCAGTGTGGAGAGTGGAGCAGGGATGAGTGGTAGAGAGGAGACTGAGAATGGAGGAAGGTGAGGATGGCGATTCCCAGCAATCAGCCGCCGACATGGAGCAGATGTTGGCGCAGTTGGATGAAAGGACGGAGCATGTGGAAAGCGCTGTTCAGAGGCTGGAGGATAGGGCTGTTGATGTGGGGAGATTGATAATGGAGGTTGGCAAAGAACCCAACGTTCTGCTGCACCAGCCCATTCCCACCATGCCCCTTTTCTCCTCCTACTACATCACCTGCACTGCCACGACCAACCAGGAGAACAGATACTGGGGCAACATATACCTCATGTGTCCGCCAGCTCAGATACCTCCAGGGGTGGAAGACAATCATGTCATCACCAAATTTTTGGTGGACACTGGAAGTCAGATCACCTTAGTCTCCAGAGTTCTCTTTGCTCAGATCACTCCTCAGCCGCAAGTCCTTAGATACAATGTGTCTTTGATGGGCATAGGGTTGGAGGTTTATAAGACGACAGAGGTGAGCTTGTGCTTGCAAATGGGTGGCTATCAGAAGACAGTGAAGGCCAAACTCTTGCCGGCCGCTGACAAAGATCCGATCAAGGGCATATTGGGCATGGATTTTCTCCAGCAACAGCCCGGGGAAGACCCTTCCAACCCCCCTCCACCTTAGATTTTGGATGGGGCTAAGAAAACCTTGACGTTTGGAATGGAGGTGATGTATCCGGGGCCTCCTGAGTGGCTGTCGCCAGATTGTCCAGAGTCAGTTCACATCCAACATGAAGATCTCCCATCACCCCTGTCATCACCATCCCCTCCATCACCTTTCCAAGAAGAGAAAGAGGGAAGTGAGGAATTGAGAGAAAAGGAGGTGAGATTTGCCTTGGGAACTAAGGGAGAGAATGAGAGTGTAGCTTCGACTGCAACGACGGGCAGAGAGGAGAAGAGATTGACGACCTCTAAGTTGACAGATGAAGATTTGGAGCCCATCCCCGATTCATTAGATCCAGGAAAGGAGTCGGGCATTGATCTCGATGAGGATGCTGAGACCTCCAGTGGAGGAGAAGGGGAAGAGGCTTCTGATGTCTTCCTTCTCCAAGAGACCATATTAGAACCTTATTCCCAGTCCGTTTGGAAGGTGGGATGTGTGGAGATGGCCGGTAGGATAACGGTCGTTGAGAATGCCTTAGATGGAGACGAGTCCCGGCCTCAAACCACTGTTCCTTATGGGGACTTCACTTTGCCTGAAGGGCAGGAAGGCTTGATAGAGGATAAAGCCTATGTTCCATCGGCCGTTGTGGGCTTTGCCGTGAACGGACAGGCCTGCATCAACCTCATCAACAACTCGGCTGACCGTCAGATCCTTCCTCTAGGCACCGTCGTTGGGATGGCAGAAAATGCCACCAACTATCCTTTCATTCCCTTGACGAAAGACCTGCTCTTAGATCACCCGTCCCAGACGGCTATGATGAGTGAAGGAGGAGAAAGTGAACCAGATGGGAAGTGCAGGGACCCAGACTGCCACTTGCACAGCCTAGAATTGTCTCACCTTTCCAAAAAGGAGTGAGCTGACCTCCAGGAGCTGATTTGTTCCTTCAGAGACATTTTCAGCAAGTCCAAAAAGGACGTTGGAACCTGCGATTTCTTTTGATTTTGCTTAGAGTCGTACCTCAAAAGTATTCCCTGTCGCATTCAGACGTTCTCGGACTTGGAGACGAATATTCTTCAACAGAAGATAGGAGAGTTAGAGGAGCAGGGGGTAGTGGCTAAGAGGCTGAGCAGTTATGTGAGCAAGGTGGTGCTGGTGCCTAAGTGCACCAAGCCAGACAAAGACCTCACCCATCCTGACAATTGGCGCTTTTGCCTCAACCTCATTCCTGTCAATTCCAGTCTGACGCCTTCAGAGTATCAAAACTGGAATGCTATGAAGATCCGCAATGCCATCGAGCTATTGGCAGGCTCCGACTACATTTCGATATTAGATGCTTGCAATGCGTTCTTCACGCTAAAATTAGAGGAAGGGAGTCAAGATTTGGCTGGATTCAGAGCCTTAGGCCAGTCGTACGTCTTCCAGAGAGTGCCGCAGGGATTGAAGTACGCTAGCCACTTCTGGCAGTACGCCATTGACACCATCATGGCTGAGTACCTGCAAAGATTCGTCCTTTCCTATGCTGACGACATGGCTATCTATACAAAGCCTCAGAAGCACGTGGTCTCTTCATTCTCCCTTCACCTTCAGCACTTGAAGCTGGTGATGCAGAGGTTGAGAGAAGCAGGTATTAAGATTTCAGCAGCAAAAGCGCAGCTCTGTCAGAAGTCAGTTAAGTGGTTGGGCTTTGAAGTGAGAGGACAGGAGGGAGTCCAGCCGGACAAAGATTGAATGGCCATTTTGGCCACCAAACCCGCCCCTGACAATCCGTGCTCATTAAAGTCATTTTTGGCTGCAATGCAGTACTGGATGGCTTATATACCTAAGTATTACCACACTACCTCACCCCTCTATGAGCTGTTGAGAAAGGGGGTGGCCTGGCAGTGGGGAGAAATGGAGGCGAAGGCCTTCCAGGCAACGAAGGACCTCCTATCAGATGCAACCCTGCTAGCCTTTCCAATATCCGATTCACAGTTCATTTTGCGCTGCGATGCCAGCTATGAGGCCATGGGCTGTATGGTCACTCAGCGCCAGCCGGACGGTTCAGAAGCTCCGCTTTCCTTTGCCGCCCATAGATTCACGCTCCCGGAGCAACAAATGTCAGTGTTTGAGAAAGAGTGCTATGCCATTCACTTTGGCGTACTGCACCATAAGAAGTGGTTTCTTTATCCCATGGTCACACCTATTCAGGTTTTTACGGACCATAAGAGCCACGAGCACCTTCATACCTGTTGTTCGCCCAGTCCTAGAGTGGCTAGATGGAGGTCACAATTGAGTGCCTACTCCTTAGACATCAAGTACGTGAAGGGAGATGCGGCCACCCATAGACTTCCAGACCTTTTGTCCAGGATTTGGAGTGACCCTCATCCAGGGAGGAAACTGAGAGAGGACATGGCAGATAAGAGGGCGGAGGAAACGATGAGTTTGGAGAATCAGGGCATTCATCCGCTCACCACTCTGCATCACGAGCCCATTTACACCACTTTCACATGCTTCGCTTCAGATACACCCTTTTCCATCCTTCCCATGAGATTGAGGAGCGGAAGAGTGAAGGCAGGAGAAGATGAGAGGTTCCCGGGGGCGCTTCCTAGAATGCCCACCATAGAGGAGGAGGTGATCTGTTGCGGCAGAGCCTCAAAGACCCGTTGGCCCCACTCAGATGAAGAGCGTCGGGTGCCAGACTGAGAACTCCATTCAAAACCTTACCAGCCAAATCCAAGCAGAGGACCCATGGATAGCTAAGCGATTCCATGAATTTGAGACAGGAAGTGAGAAGGTCCTGGAGAAGCTGAGAAAGGAAGGATTGAGAGTGGGGGATGATGGAGTGTTGATGAAGATGCTGAATTTGAAGGAAGTGCCAGTCTGTCCGGCGTCCTTGCAGACTAAGATGTTGCTAGAGTCCCATGACTCCCACATGGGCAGCATGCACCAGTCTGCCGATAAGATGTACACTCAATTGTCCACTATCACATACTGGTTCAGCATGGGTGTGGACATAAATGAGTACACCAGATGCTGTGCTCTTTGTGCTAGCACTAAACACGAGAACAAGCTCACTACTCCTTTGCTTCACCCATTGCCTTGGCCGGAGCGAAATTGGGAGCACATTCAAGTGGACATCATAGGTCCATATGAGAGGACGGAAGACGGGCATGTTGCAACTTTGCTCATCATCGACAAAAGATCCAAATTTGCCTTCACCAACTACCTGACTCGATTAGATGCGGATCACGTGGCCTACAAATTGCTAGAGTTTGCCATATCCATTTTCGGCATTCCTAAAGTGATAGGTGCAGATGCTGGAAGCATTTTCACTTCCGCTCTTTTCACTAAGATCATGGAGCAGGTGGGAGCTGAGGTTTATACCTGCAGTGCTCAGAATCAGAAGGCAAATGGAGGATGTGAGGCGGCAGCTAAGAAACTCATCACCTTGCAACGTGTCAAGCATGTAATTTTGGAGGTAGTGAGAGACGTAAGTGGCATGGATAGATCCGATTGGATAGCTCCAGATAGGTTCATCAACCTTTCCCTCATGCCGTACCGGGCCGCCAGTCACAGATCCATTGGTGTTTTGCCCTACTTTGCCATGTTCAAAACTGACATGCACATGCCGTTGGAGGCCATATTAGAGACTGCAATGGGCTATTCAGAGGAAGAAACCACCCAGCGCCTGATGGTGATGCGGTTGGTAAAAGCTGAGGAGCGAATGAGAGAAGAGGCGAGGAAGTCTGAGATTGAGATAGCTGGAAAGTGGTCAAATAAGATGTACATGCCCGTTGAGATGATGGAGGGTGCAATGGTGAGAAATAAGGTGGAGGGAAGCCATATCCATAAGAGAGACCCGCTTAGATGGGATGGTCCATTTTGAATCGTACACATGGACAACCTCAATCATGCCATTCTTAGATACATTCTCACCCCAGACCTGCCAGACTTTCAGGCTCATCTTTCCAAGCTTAAGATCACCCATGAGCTCGTTCCTCTTCCTTGGAACCCCAATTGTGGCATTAGATGGTGGGAAGGGCAGCGAAAACAGCCATCAAAGAATCGCCATTCAGAGCAAATTCACAAGCAGATTGCTGCTCAAAACGCTCTCTACTACAGCTTTTACTTGAGATATTTCCGAAAAGCGCCCGTAAATCAGTGGGAGCTCATCGTTGAGAAAGCAAAAGAAATGGCTGGACCCAAGCCTCCTTGGCAGCACTAATTGCTTATCAGATCCTTACTGAGACACTTCAAATTTAGACGCTATCTGAAAACCAAAACCTGTCAACAACAGCTGCAAAGTTATCAGGACCGAGCAATGAAGGGCAGTCGTGATGGATGCGAGCGCAGACGGGCCGCCATACTACCCCAAAACCCAATTTATTCTCTGCTTTAATCCCGTTTCTTTTACGCCTTGCATTTTTTCTGCTCAAAAATATTCAATAACCCATTTACTTCCGATTTTCCATTTAAGAAACTGCTATTACGTGTCCATAGACTTTACGAAAGGAGAAAGCTTGTAAATTTTCAGCCCATATAAATGCTCCCAAAATGTATCCCATAAGATGCTTCAAATTAATTGTGCAATTTTATTAGATCCATCTCAAATATTGACGAACTGCAATTTACTCCTCGATGCAAATTTTGAGCTGATGAATTTTTCTGAGCCTCACCTTCGAGTACTATGCTGAAGCCACAGAAGTGAGGTGGAGGTTGGCATGTTCGACTCACCGCCTTTTGTCCTGCGGCTTCAGTGCCACTCTGCGCATATTTTGCTCGATTTCGTCCCTTTTGGGGAGAGCTATGGCAAAGCACTGCACACCGTCCAAGCCTGTCTCCACCAACAGCACCTGGACCAGCTTCCAGGTCTGCCTTGGCATTGCTTCCTTGAGCAGGGCCACGGACCCAGGACTCAGAAGGCCGGCCACCATTGACTTGTGCTTGGCCTGGGCTTGCAGGTGAAGGCCTTGCAGGTAGAACAGGTACTCCATCCACCAGCACTGGCAGAGGTCCCAGCAGAGTCGGTCACAGTGTGCAAAGCCTGCCTGGAGCTGCTGGGTGGTGAAGCCCTCCGCTGGCTCCTTGAAGAGGCTGCTGGGTGAGAGGAAGTCTGCCAGGCAGATGGAGTTGAAAATATCTGGGTCATCCTTGAGCATGCATAGTGGGCAACTGTTGATGCAGGCCTCGATGCGGGCCAGCAGCATTGCAAAGACCTCCTCCGTCACCAGCTGGTTGGTGAGTGTAGGCTTGAGGCAGTGCTTGAGCAGCTTCACCTGGCTCTCTGCTGCCCTGCTGACCCAGGGTGCCCTCATTGGCATGAAGCGGAACTCGGCATGGTGGCCAGAGGCAAAGCTGGTGACGTCCAATGGCAGAGCATCTGTGAAGCATAGGTAGGGTGTGAGGTCCTTGGCAGCGAGTTGGAACGCTGTGGCATGGTCCAGCCAGATCACCGCCCACGTCAGGCCCCTCTGACACCAGAATTGTTCTAGTGCCATTGAGGCCACTTGAGCTGAGTAGTCGCTGAGGAGTTTGTAGTGGACGACCCTCATGGTGGCACACGTCAACAACAGAATCCACCGCTTGACCGCCTTCCCTGCCGCCAGCCTGCAGGCTTGGCAGCCCCGAAGAGCCGCGGATGCCATGTGGCCTCTGGCTGGTAGCCAGTAGGAGCGCTGCAGGATGCCCAGCATGGCGCTGATTGGAGCGTGCCTATTGGTGGCATGGGTGTGCAGTAGGAGGAGCCATGAGAGGTGGCGGCCTTTGGGCAGGAGAATGGGCAGCTGCTTCTCACCACTGGGCTCCTTGGCGTAGCATGAGGCGATGTGGATGAGGCTGTTCTCATCCAGCCAGGCTCCGACCTACTTCACCATGTTCCCTGCCACCTTCCAGTCTGGCAAGAGCAGGCTGAGTTTGCTCGCAGAAGCCTTAGGATGGAGTAGGCACAGGTGCAGAGCTGCCATTTCCATTCGCCGCAGGTCTGTGATGAGTAGGTCCAGCACCTGCTTCTGCTCAGTCCAGAGCACAGGTCCATTCTGCTTATCTCCCCGCAATCCTCGCGGAAAGCAGAGAACTTGGGCCAGTGTGCCCAGCAGACGGCGCAGTGTAGAGAAGAGGCCCATGAGGCCAAGGAGGCCAGAGGACTCTGGGAGGTTCAGGTCAGGGGTACCTGGCGTCGAGTCAATCCCCTGGGGAGAGTCATGCTGAAGTGGAGTTGAGTCAATCCCCAGAGGAGATGCCACAGCACCCCCTTCCGTTCCCTCCCTGGCGAAGGCTAAGGCCCCAGGCTCATGCCCAGCAGTGGCTGAATCTGATCCAGGCTCCCACTGGCTGCCACCACCCTGTGTAGAGCTACCACTGGAGGAATTGAGGTCTTCACCGGAGGCAGCAGCAGGGCCAGTAGGGGCCGGGGAGGCCATGGTGGATAGGCTGAGCAGTGTTGCCATAGGGCCCCTGCCAGAAGCCTGCTCCGCGTTGACTCTGGGGGACAAAGGGCTGCCGCCAGCTCGCGTAGAGCCACCACTGGAGGGATTGAGGTCTTCCCCAGAGGAGGCAGAGAGGCTGGAAGGGTCTTCTCTCATATGCCCAACAGCCCCAAATGGCTCCTCATCTGCTGGTACCGGCCACCCAATCAATCCCTTGCCCTCCTCCACCAAACACTCTCCTTCTTCTCCAGAGCTGTCCAGAGCTGCCCCCGCCATGCCTTCATCCTCACCTGTGATGCTAACCTTCCTGACATTTCCTGGGCCTCCTCTCACTCCCCCTCAGCCCCTGGCCGCGCCCTCCTAGAATGGGCCTCCTCTCTAGGCCTCACTCAACTTGTCAGTGCCCCCACCAGGCTGAGAAATACGCTTGACCTGTGCTTTGTGAGTCACCAGCTAGTTCCCACCCATGCCAGCGTTGGCCAGCCCCTGCTCCTAAGCGACCACTGCTCCGTCTCAGTGCCCATCCCTCTCCCCTCAGGCTCCCACAGGCCCTCCACTCCCCCTGAGCCCTGGGAAAAGGTGCTCCTCTGGCAGAATGCGGATTACAAAGGGCTAAATTCTATCTTAAAGGGTGCAGACTGGGAATATTTGATTGGCCTCTCCTGGGATGCATCCAGCTTCCTTGATCTCGTGGAACTGGTGATCTCCTCTGCTATTGAGGAGTCCGTCCCCTGCAAATTCATCTCTCCCTCTGCCGCAGCCCCTCGCCCCGCTCGCGGCCCCCTCAAACCTCCCACCCTACGCCTGCGCAGTCTAAAAAGCAAGCTCTACCCCCTGCGCAAGCTCTCCCACAGGCTAAGGCGGAGTTTCTGCAGAATAAAGAAGGCCTACGCGCACGCTGTGAGAGCTGATGTAGCCGCTTTTGAGTCCCGCCTATTCCACAATCCACGCTGCTGCAGCCTAGGCATTTACCGCCTCTTTTCTACAAAATCTGGGAAGAAGGGCAATGAAATTCCTGCACTCTGCCATCCTCCAGGCTCCTCCCAGCTCCTATACTCTGATGCTGATAAGGCCGCTGCTTTCAGTGCCCTTTTTGCTTCCTCATTCCTAGCTGATGACGGCGAGCTCCCTCCCTGCTTCCCATGCGCCCATCCTCCTCCTTCGCACCCCCTGCCGCCCGCTTCTGGCCCCCCCCCTCTGGCCCCGCATGCCCCCCAGCACCCTCCACCCAAATTCCGCCCATGTGCATAGGCCCTTTCTCTGTGCGTTGAGCATGTGAGGGCATGCAGCCTAAGAGATCCAAGGGCTCTGATGGTCTTACACCTGCTCTTGTGAAGAAATGTGCAGACAGCCTGGCCCTCCCAATCAGCCTCCTCCTAGAAATCTGCCTCTCCAGCCACTGCTTCCCCTACCAATGGAAAGAAAGCACCGTTGTCCCCATTTTAAAGAAGAAGGGCTCTCCATCAGCTGCTTCCTCCTACCGCCCCATCACCCTCCTCCCAGCCCTCTCAAAAATTCTGGATCGTATGCATCCATCTAGAACGCAGCCTAATTTTTCCCTCTAACATGCATGGGTTCAGGACTAACAGATCAACTGCAACGAACCTTCTTTCCTTCCAAGCCTACCTAGCAAGCTCACTTCACTTAGGCCTTGGTGTGGACATGATTTTCATTGACTTTTCCAAGGCCTTTGACTGGGTAAGCCACTCGAAGCTCCTCCACATCTGCAGAAACCTAGGCTTTGGGGATGAGATGTGTTTTTGGCTAGAGGCATTCATGCGGGGGCGGAGCTTTAAGGTGAGAGTAGGAAAGGGGAGCTCTGCCAGGCAGCCAGTCACCTCCTCTATCGTGCAGGGAGGCACAGCCAGTCCCATCCTCTTCAATGTTTTTCTTCTGCCCTTAGCCTGGAGGCTGAATCAAATCCCTGGCCTCTCAATCTGGTTTTATGCAGATGATGTTAAGCTTGCCTCTCATGACCCAGGCTCTCTCCAGGCTGGTTTAGATGCACTAGCTAGCTGGGCATCATCCTGGCAGCTCCCAGTGGCTCCCGAAAAGTGCACCGCCCTCCATGCAGGCCCTGGCGCTCCTCCACCCTTCCTCCTAGGCGGCTTTCAGGTCCCTCGCGCCCCTGCAAATGCCCCCACCCGCGACCTTGGCCTCCTCTTCTGCCCTTCTCTAAGCCAAGGCCCGCAAATACAAGCAGCTATTAACTCGGCGAATTCTGCTGCATATTTTGTGAAAAAATGCTTCAACTCACCCACCTTTTGCACCCTCAATCTTGCCTACACCACATACATTCGCCCCCACCTAGTTTGTATGTGGTGTAGGCGCCCCCACCTAGTACCCCCACCCCACCCCACCCCCACCATTCGCCCCCACCTAGTATTCGCCCCCACCCTCAAGTTTGGGCCCCCTCCTCCAGAGAGGCAATAGGCAAGCTTGAGAAGGTGCAAAGGGCTTTTGCCTATCATATCTTCAGGCGGACAAATCGGCGCTCTCCACCCTCTGGCTATGCTGGATGCTGCAAGGAGCTTGGGTGGGAGAGTCTAGAGAGGCGGCGGCTGCTCGCTGATCTAAGCCTCATGCAACGCTGCTACAAACTAACAAAACGCGCTGCCTGTGAGGGCCATATAGGCCCAAAAAGCCTTCTGCCAGCCCCTGCCACACCTGCCAACAGCCTCACTCCCCTCTTGACCACCCGCTTCCCTTCCCCAGCTCCTCCCACTCACCTCTACTCCCCTGAAGCTGCCGATCAAATATTTTTCCATGGATGCCCAATATTCTTTCCACGAATCTTCTCAAACCTTTGGGGGAAGCATCACATTGAGGCACCTCCAACCGGGGCCAGGAGCCTGGAGTGTCTGTGGCCCTTCAGGGCGCGGGGGCACTGGAACCTGGTCTCAAAGGAAGCTGCGGCAGGAAGCAGGGAACAGCTCTTCACTGAGGCCCGGCGGCTACTGGACAGATGATCATTGCACCTGCTCTTTTACTACTGGGCCCTATCCTGTTTGCAAACACCTGCATTAGGTGATCCAAAGCTTTCTCATGCCCAGTAATGTGTTTCAATCGTTTGGATGTGGCCGATAGGCCATTCCTTTTCTCCAGATTAAAATCTGTGAACCAAAAAAAAAATAGCTGATCTAATGCTGCTACACAAATGCTACCTCACCTGCCTCAGGCTAAGCTCAGCCAATGAAGCCCCCTCCCCCAAAAAACAGGAATGTTGGCACGGCTGCCCCGTCTACTTCCCCTTCCTCCACACCGGCCTCCGTGGACGTCACCATCTGGTGGTGGTGGGTGGGGGTCGGGGTGGGGGGCAGAATCTCTGGAGGGCTACTGGAGGAGGGTGACGGCGGAGGAAGCTGCGGGAGGGCGACGGGCCTTCCTTCTGGTGGTGACTGGGATGCTCAACGCTGATAACATGATCTGATCTGATGCCCCAATGCTGCAATTGCTCCTGCCTTTCTTTCCCTCTCAGAGCACCACTACGTTTGCTGCTCTGTTATAACCCATGTCCAATGGAAAAAAAAACAAAAAAAAGGTCAATATATGAGCCAGTCCAACTGCCGCGGCCAGTGGCAGTGGCTCTGGTCAGCAGTTCCGGACTGTAACCAGAAACAAGGACACAGCAGGTAGTGGACTGCCTGCGTTGGGCTGAGTCATAGGCTGCACTATCTAATCAGCCTAGAAATGCTCTTCATAAGCCTGCTCTGCATCCTTTGGCATTCTGTTGGTAGCACTTTCAAATCTTCAAGCACTCATTATCAGTACACAGTGACTGCTAAGCTGAGACAGAAAGGCACTGCTAAGAGGAGTTGACGGATGACTACTTAGCAGAATTCAACTTTACTGAGCAGAGCTGAATGATTGGCACAATTGTTCACTCCCACTTGCCATTCTCTGCTCATCTAGTAAGGCACCCAAAGAAACAATTCAAATTGCAAATTTGGCATACTTTCTGGACTTAGATGGAGACTCTCCAAAAGGATTAGTTGATCGTAAAAATTGAACTTATAAAATGCGCGGATTAATCCCAGCCACATTTTCCCACACCCTGGAGGGATTAAGAAAGCTGGGGGTTACTGTGCCAATTGCGGCTTAAGGATTTGGCACCATGTGCTAGCCCTTACAAAGGGGACCCCTAGTCATCAGTCATCAGCAGCAGCTCCATCCAATTACCTTCCCAACCTTCTACTCCTTTCTTCCCCAATACCAAAAAGTGGTCACAAGAAACAGGGAAAAGGTGGAAGAGAAGCAAGCAGAAAAGTACAGGCCACATGATAATAAAGGCGAATGGCGGGTGGAGTCAATCACTGGGTGTTTGGGAATAGATGATTCTGATTCCGCATCTGACCTACCACTGCCTTCGCCTCCTCCGTTCTGCTTGCCCTGCTCCTGCTCTCCGGCCTCTTCTTCAGCCCTCATCCACTGTAGCTGCCCTGCCAGTATATGGGAGAGAGACAGGGGCTGGGGAGTGGGTGGAGGGGAAGAGGAGTTGGAGGGTGGATTCTAGGAAAACTCGGTCCCAGGAAAACTCGGTCCCTGGGAAAACTCGGTCCCTGGAAAACTCGGTCCCTGGGAAAACTCGGTCCCTGGGAAAACTCGGTCCCTGGAAAACTCGGTCTCTAGAAAAATGAGTGAAAGCTAAAATTGGCCTAGTTTTATATTTTTCAACGTTTTTAGACCAACTATCAAAAATTCATGAAAATATCATTTATTGCATTTCACTGGAGAATGAGGTTCATGAAATGGCAGCCATCAAAATATGTAACCCAGGCGCCATAGGCATTGTCAAAGTCCTTGAGCATGATTTTTGCGCGGCCGAAGGCCGCCTGCCGCGGAGGGCAGGGCAGTCAGAGCTCCGGAGGCCGGAGGGCATGGGTGCGGAGGCCTCGGAGCGTAGCCTAGCATGCGAAGCATGCTAGGCGAAGCATAGGGGCCGTAGCACCCGTGCCCTCCGGCCGGAGGAGCCCTGGCGCCCTGCCCGAATTGGCGGGCGGCCAAGGCCAGCTTAACCAGTTACCTCATTTTTGTGTCCGTCTTTCCGCATATATATATATATATATATATATATATATATGTCATTCCGGGGCCCGGCCTCCGCGGTTTTTCAACCAAATTGGCTGATTTTTTGCATGAAGGTCCGCCTGGGTGGTATCTCCAGGCCATTTTTTGCGCTTGACGTAATTTTTCGATTTTCGCCCAAAACTCAATTTTTTGATGTTTCAAAGTACAAAAATTCATAAATCACAGGTTTTTCAATGAAATGAAATGGCTGATTTTGTGTATGAAAGTCCGCCTGGGTGATATCTCCAGGTCATATTTTGGGCTTGACGTATTTTTTCGATTTTTGCCCAAAACTCTATTTTTTGATGTTTCAAAGTACGAAAATTCATAAATCACTGGTTTTTCTACGAAATTGGCTGATTTTTGGCAAGTACGTCCGTCGAGGTGCTATCTTGAAGCTGGCAAAAGGAATTTCCGAAAGATTTGTTATTTCTCAGTTTATGGCCAAAAACCTAAATTCTTGATGTTTCAAAAATTTGAACATCCCTAAATCGATGGTTTTTCAATGAAATCAGTTGAATTTTGGCATGTACGTCTCTAATGGTGATATATTGAAGTTGATAATAGAATTTTTTGACACATTTATTATTTCTTGATTTATAGTCAAAAACCTAAAATCTTGATGTTTCAAAAATTCGAACATCCATAAATTAATGGTTTTTAATAAACTCAGCTTAGATTTGGCAGATACGTTTGCTGCGGCAGTATCTTAAAGCAGTTAAAAGGAATTGCTTAGCTTATTATCTGGAACAAAGGCCGCGCATCTTGGCAACAGCCGAGAATACCTTGTTATTTCATCTGCCTGGAATTTTCTCCATTGTTTGGCCTCCTTTTTTAAGGTCACACACAGCAAGGTGGAGTGAAGCTAGCCTGAATGGCTCCTCCTATATCCAACACAAAGTCCTCCTTGATGGCAATGGCTGGAAAACTTTGAAAACTTTATGTTTATTCAACCCACATCATAGCCCTTGATCAAAGAAACCAATTTCGAACAGTCTGTGAAAGATGGAATGTATGGGTAGGCATAGAGGCACACCCAGGGACCGAGCTGCTACAGGGACCAGGCCAATACTCGGACTGAGCTACTACAGGGACCGAGCTTATAAGGGACCGAGTTTTCCCAGGGACCGAGTTTTCCTGGGACCGAGTTTTCCTTTTACCGGAGGGTGGGATGGTGAAAAGTGTGTTTGTCTGGTGTGTGGGATGTATGTCGGTGAGGCATGCAAGGAACAGGCAGGGGCGGAAATCGTTTGGCACTCCCCATGTCATTGCCGCCACTACCAGCACACCCCACATCACACCCATACCTTACTCATCACTTCCTTCCCTCATCCATTCTCCTCTTTTTTTCCTGGGGGCGGGAGAAGAGCCATGGGAGGTGCGGAACTGTACTCGCTGCCTGAGTTCCTGCGGCCAGGTGAGCGGCCATCTCAGCAGCCATCCCGACGATCCTCTCATTGGCCTTCACCTCTCTCACCTCTGTGTCCTTTGCTTCTCTCATCTATCTGACCATCTCTTTGCTCCTCTCAGCTGTTGTCCCTGCGTATGAAGCACCTGCGTTCGTACACTTGCTCCTGGCTCCTCTCTCTCCTCTCACGTTCCTGCTCTCTCTCTTCCTGCATGTTCCTTTTCGCTCTCTTCCCTTTCTCACTCTGGACATTCGCAGATGAAATGATCGTATTGGCCACAGAAATAGCAATCTCTGCGCATGGGATTGGGCATATTTGCCTTTCTCCTTATCTCAGGTGTAAATTGCTCAGTCCTGTGGTCCACCAAGAAACAGATGCGGCACCTAGGGTCTGCAGGTTGGTCTGCTGGGAAGACGGGCGGGGCCTGGGAAATTGGTGCTTCATGGCCTTGGGGGACAGCATCAATGGATAAATGAAATTTACCTGCATCTTGGCCAACTGCCTCTGAATGGCCAACATGGTCTGCATCACCTGGTCTATATCTTTTCGGGGGTGGGGAGAGGGACTTCTACAGCAAGAGGAAGAATGGCCTCTGGAGGTAAAATACAAACCTTTTTCTTCCAAAGCCTCTAATGTTCTGGGGCGAGGGATGAACAGGTTTTTCTGCTTCCAGAGGCATCTTCAATTTTGCATCCAGAGACCAGGGCCTCCTGCAGCGAGGTGAAGTAGATCACCAGATGCCACTTGTAGATCGGTTGCAAATTCCAGCTGCCATGCTTCTCTTTCCTGAGGGGTGGATTGGGGAAAGGCCTTATTGGTGAGGGAGGTTATGGTGGCAGCAAAGGCTCTGCATGGCTTGGACGCTGCCTGATGCTGCGCCATGAGGTTCGGCGCTAGGCCCAAACCATATTTACACTGTCCAATATTCACTCCTGCTTCTTCTTCCGCAATGACGTGTCGCTCCTGCTCCTCATATGCATGATCCGTCATCTCAGGGGGCTGCTGGGGGGGTATGTGAGGGTGCTGGGTGTGCGGAAGCGGGGATGAGGTAGCAGCTGTGGAGGGAGTTGGAAGCGCTGTAAAAGCACATTACTGAAATTGTGAATCTTCGATTCAGTGTTTTAATCTCTTAGCTGGTCTCTATTTAGTGAACTGTTTAACTTGCACTTAAAATAGCTTGGGCATAAAGGTGATGAAATTAAAAGTGATAAATATTAGCATACAAATATCATTGAACATAGCTTGGGCTTAAAGGTGATGAAATTAAATTTGAAACTCTTATCATTCAATCGCCTTTAGCAAATGAGCCATTTTAGCAACAAAGCTAAGAGAGCCCAGAAAATGTACTGTAATTTTAGTGCAGTTAAAATTGTTTTTTTATAGGAGTCTGGTCTGTTCAGCCAGGTTGTTTTGGGCATTCCCACGGCCATGACCATCTCTGCAGTGGATTATAAATAATATTTCATTAACTAATGTCTTGTGAATGAATGAATTGTAAGGACCTGCCTGATATTTTTTTAGCCCCAAATACTCATTAATTATGTGAGAAATTTTGAAGCTAAACATATATTCAGAATTAAAATCTCTTGCAGATGGTTCATAACTAACCTATTTTTAACAGTTAATTAATGAAAAGCTAATTGGACATGAAATAAATATTAACCATTAGCTAATGAAAAAATTTTTACAATCCATTTCACGATTTTTCTTATGATAAAAGATGGACATTGCCGTGAGTAGACCAGCCTCCTATAAAAAACGAGGTTAACTACACTAAAGTGAGAGTATATTTTCTGGGCTCTCTTAGCTTTGTTGCTAAAATGGCTCATTTGCTAAAGGCGATTGAATGATAAGAGTTTCAAATTTAATTTCATCACCTTTAAGCCCAAGCTATGTTCAATGATATTTGTATGCTAAGATTTATCACATTTAATTTCATCACATTTTTGCCCAAGCTATTTTAAGTGCAAGTTAATCAGTTCACTGAATAGAGACCAGCTAAGAGAGATTAAAACACTGAATCGGAGATTCACAATTTCAGTAATTTCATCCACTTTGAACAGCCAAAGGCATTTAACAAGTCTTTGACGATGCTGTTTTGTTGCTAAAATCACTTTAGTTTCCTCTGCCTTTACCCTTTTTTATATACTATAGTTCAATATCTTTAGCTACACTATCATGCCTTACAATGATAAGACTCATATACCGAGTTTGGGGGTGTTTCAAAGCTTTGTCAATTGTGGGTGGGGTGACGGGGTGGGTGGCTGGAAACCCAAAAAGCTTATTGGGCATAACTTGGTCAATTCTTAACCGAATTCAGCAAACTTTTTTTGAATAAAGCTCTGTGTTTGCTGCATCCATTGAGCCTACTCGCAGCTCTGTAAACTGCCCATGGAATATTTGGCAGGCAATCATATTTTCAAAAGCCGTAATAGAGTTTGTTGGTCGCTAAGAGGGGACCATGATTCCGCTTCACTCGCACTGTCCCAATTTTGAGAATTGCCAAGAAGACTTGAGTTTTTTTGTTCACAAGTCATATATGACAATCCCAAATCTGTGCTTACATTTGAAATTGGTTGAAAAATCATGGACTTCCCCTTTTGAGTGACTGGTGGGGTGGCTGGCTGTGGCGATATACAGCGGTAACATAGCCAGATTCTCTTTCGAAGTCACCAAGGGGTTAGGAGAGCGGGACAGGTTTTGGCATGGCGAGCCACTATACAGAGCAACTGATCCTGGCCTCCCTTCCGCCCGCCTCATCAACATAGGTCAACGAAAACGGCTTGGGAAATGTCACAGCGCACCTGCCGGCCGGCCGGAAGAGGTGATCACTCCAATACTAGTGCAAGCAGAGGAACGGGGCCTCGGATCTAAGCTACAAGCGTCGCACTACTCAGGGGGGGGTAGGAGAATCATTGTCCGTAGGAGTCCCATTCCGCCGTGTAGTCCGTCAGGAGCCCCGATGACCCTCTTGAGGATGGCTGTCCAGAACCAACGCTCGACCCAGAGTCCCAACGGTGTCTGCGTGGGATGAACGACCGATTGCCCATCCGTTGACGCGAAATCTGATCGAACAACAACGCGCTCCAGAGCGAGAGCCATTGGAAGTTGGGATCCAGTTGAACAGACTCCGTGGATAACGTCCTAGCAGGTGGTGCGGGAAACGGGGCTCTGATTGACCCGGCGAATTCCCCTGGGAGTCCTCCAGCCATCGGCAGCCACGTTGGCATACGGCGGACGAGATCCGACGCTTGAATTCTCTCCTTCCACTCCCGAGTCTTACGCCGGATGATTTCCCCGCAGGACGTGTACTGGAAGGCCCAGAAGGATAGTGCGCCAAGGACTACGGCCGCAACGAGGGTGCAGATAACTCCGACGATGATGACCGTCGGCTTGACCATGGATGAGCCCATACGGTTGAGATGAGTTCCTGAGATTTGAGCTTTCTCCAGAACCCCCGTTGACTTAGTCCCGATGGCCTCACCTGCAGCTCTCCCATGAGCCTCCAGCCCTTCCACCACTCCTTGTGGATCCAACGACAGCTGACTAGTGTAGTTCACGAGGGCGTTGAGCTTCCTTTCCAGCACCAGCAGGCTCAGAGAGTGGCCAGTGATAGCGGCGAATGGAGGAATTAAGCGTGAGTTGAACAACACCGGAGTGTCATAGGTCACGTTTGGTCGTAGTCGGTGGAGGTCGGGAGCTTGCAAGAAGGTAGCGAAGGATCCGTGCATGAAGTTCTTGAAGAAGGCAGCAGTGGACTGTTTGGAGTCCGGATCCACGAATTCGAAAGGATGGATTTGATGACAGTCCACCACAGGGCTGTGGGAAGTGAGATCCATACTCACCCCTTCGGGTAGAAAGAGGATTTCTCCCGTGTCCAGCTTCACTGGCATGAAGAGGTAGCACTGGTCCTCTCCTGGTAGTTGATGATAGGGGTAGACCAGTGAAACTGCCGCTTTCCAACACTGGGTGATGAAAACGGCGGAGCCTCGAACCTCAGCTGAAATGTCGGTTCACCCGGTGAGAGCTCGGACGCCATCGGTCGGATTTAGATGGAAAAGCAGTCTCAGGATTTGATATTGGTGCTCTTCCATCAGACACATCCGATGATCGTCACTCCGCTCTAACTTCTCCATCATGTCGACCAGCACGTCCACCGTGTAGTGAAGCTTGGCTTCCACGGGATCATGGTGCTGAACCCAGCCATCTATGCACATGAGTCTATCGTGGATGGCTGTCTTCCTTGCTTTCTTGTCGAAGATCCACAGCGGATTCGCGGTGGTAGATGGAAAAGAGTACGGAGGGCCGCCGCGTCTGAGCTCCTGTCCCGTTCTCAGTCGAGAACCTCCTGATCTCTTGCCTTGTCCCGCCGAATCTCTCATTCCCTTCGCTGGGTCGTTTTGCAGCATCCGCTTGGACAGCGTCTTGCCAAGTTCTTCGCCCTGGTGTCTTCTCCGTTCCCGTTCTTGTGCTTCCCATCTTCGCCACTCCTTCTCCTGTTCCTCCTCGAAAAGGCTCTTTCCTTCCCATTTCCTGCGGACTCGCGGTGATGCTCGCGGGTCTCCTGACATGGGAGTCAATGGTGAAGGGTTTCCTTCCGAGTCGTGGATCAACAGGGCTCCTCCCTCGTGAGAGAGCATGACTCGTTCCGGTAGACAGTCCATGCTCCCTTTGTTGTAAGGGAAGTTAGCCTCAGGTGGATACATGGAGAAGGTGGCGGAGAGTTTGGGAAAACGTACACGTTTTCCTGTCGTTTCCACTTGGTATTTTCCATAGTAATGGAAAGGGCAGTAGCTGAGGATGGGGGCGTTGTTCCAGACGATCGTATACTGGGGCTGGACGCAATACTCTTGCTTGATCAAACATCCGTCAAGTGACCCCAGGTCGGACGTCAACGACAAGTGTCCAGCCTCGACAAAGCCCTCGAGGACATAGAGGTTGATCGTCTTGTAGGTGATGGTCGCGAAACAACACGGCCACCCATAGCTGACCGGTTGATTAGTAGACCAAGAGTACTTGTCTATCTTCGTCAGTTTGAGACCCAAATACCAGTGTTTTTCCCATGCTATCCGACACTGGTCTTCTGGGATACTCAGGTGCTCGATGGGGTTGGTCAGTCCAGCATTGAGTGGGTAAGTGAAGATGTTGTTCTTGGTGGTGGTAGTGGTGATCTCCAATATGCACTGTGCTGCAGGAATGTTGGGGCTGACTGGGGTCGGAAGCCAGAGTTCCACAGTGTGATATGAGCGCTGGGGTGATTCCGGGTAAGTGGAGCAGTCTCTCGCTCTTTCTGGAAGCAAGAAGGGACGTCCTCCGCCATCGTGTCGATGACATAGTTGGAACTGGACGTTTCTTGGCGGGGGCTCGGCGATGTCCCTCCTATGTTGGTTCCTTTGGAGTAGCCTTTCTCGGATCTCCTGGGCGGACATCGTTGGTTGAGGTTCCTTCCGTCCGTTCCATGACCATGTCCGGTCGGCCCCACTGGAAGGCTCCATTTCTGTTGGTCGAGCGCCAATGGTGGTCGCCAGTCCCATTACCACGAGCATGATCGTTGTCCACGGCAACGTTCCTGCCGTCCTTGTCCGCGCTGGATTGGCCCATGATGGGGAATGAGCACTAGGCAGTGACTCCTGGGTCACCCATCTCCGGGGTAGTAGATGTGAGGTGACGTCCGCGGAATCTGCGTGAATCCATCGGTGCATTTCTCCGTGCACCTGGGGATCGAGGTCTGAGGATTCTTCCAGTTGTCATTGCGTCTGTTCTTCAGTCTCCACCGCTTCTTCTTCATCCATGTGGTAGAGTGCGTGTAGTAGATTTTTTCTGGCGCCCTCAGTCGGATATCCTCGGAAATCCTTGGGAAATTCCCTTCGCATGTGGAGGCTGATGAGTTGTGACGGATTCTGGGGTGGATTGGTGGGTCGGGTGGAGACGAACTCGTCCGAGGGTTCGTCCGCTAGGAAGGCCTCCTGTATATGGCTAAAACGGAGTTTCTTCTTATGTGTCGATCGTCTCAGGAGTCCTTTTCCTGCTCGCTTCTTTTGTAGCTTGGTTCTGACGGAGCCTGTCATCCTCTTCTTCAGGATGCTCCTAGTTGGTTCTGTCCACTGGCTTCCCAACATTTCTGGTGGTGCTTCCGTCTCCTCGTCTTCTTCCGGATCCTCTGGAGCCTTAGGTTCCAGTCCCATCATTCCATGGTCTACATAGTCATCCTCTAGTCTGGGGGGCTCATTGTATAGTTGTTCGTTGGTTTCGTCCTCCATGTCATAGATGGATTGTTTGTGTGGCTGTGTCTGGACGTGTGGGATGGAGCTGTATCCAGTGTCCATGGGCAGTTGATGGGTGGTGTGAGTAGGGGACTGTGATGGAGGTGTGACCTGCTGGCCGTCGGAGGGATGGGGTGGGGTGTGTAGTTCGTCCGGCAGGGAGTTGGGCAGTGAGGAAGGTAGTTCCTCATCGCGTTGAGGTGGGTCATGTGGCGCGTTGTCGGTAGACGCATTGGGTACGATAGCCTCCTCCGCGGGGGCGCCGGGAGGGGGTCGCTGTAGAGTTGGTAGTGGTTCGTGGAGTAAAGGGATGAGGTTGCAAACGTGGCGCTCAAAAACGTGTAGGACGGTTCCCCCGCCCTTCACTCTGACGTTGACTTGAACTCTGGCCATGAGAGGTCTTTCCTTGAGTGTGTCGTGTTTGGAGTAGATGGGGATCATGCTCAGTATGCGTCCAAGTCTGTAGCTGTTGCGTGGGATGTTTTCCTTGTATAGCCACACCAACTCGCCTTCTACTGGTGCTCTGTAGCATTCGTTCTTGCGCAGTTTGAAATAGTGGCTTCGTTCTGCTATCAGAACGTTCTTCAGTTCTTTGGTGAAGGCATCCCAGATGGCGTTCATGCACTTCTCATGTTTGGTGAGAGTCGCGGAGAGGGAGCTGGTCTGGTAGTCCTTGTCCTCCAGACAGTCCTCGGGTAGCGGTGGTGCTAGGAGGTCGAGGTTTGGGTAGAGGAAGTGAGCGGGTGTGACCATGGTGGGGACGTCTCCATAGGCGAACAGAGGGCGAGTGTTCAGGATGGCCTCTGTTTCACGCAGAAGGGTACGGAATTCAGTCTCCCCGAAGTGTGCCGTAGTTCCCATGAGCTTCTTCAGTACTTTGCTGGTAAGGCCCACCGATCGCTCTACCATGCCTGCCAAAGCCGGATGTTCTGGAGGAATGGTATTGAGCGAAGTGCCTTGGGTAGTGAAGAAGTGGGTGATCGCTTCCACTTCCAGTTGACTGAAGCTGGCTTCCGTGTTGTCAGCGAGAGACAGCGTTGCCCAGATGAGTGAGGGAGCGTTGTCGCAGTAGACTTCCTTGGGGTGTCCTACCCTGCTCGTGATGCGTTCTAGGGCAAGAAGGATGTGTTTGCCGTCGAGTCATGAGAGCATCGCCAACAAGATCCCCCGGGTCACTTGACAAGTGTAGACTAGTACCCAGCACTTGGCCATTTGTCGCTTCTCCTTCTTGGGCACCTTGACCTTAGGATCGTCCGGGGATTCCGGGTCTCCTATGGTGCGGTAGATATAGAAGGGCCCCTTGACGTCCATGGCAACAAACTTCATGACCATGTGTTTCTCGAAGTGAATGGACGGGTAGGAGTGGAAGTGAGGAGCCGCGAAGGGCATCGCCTCCTGTCGTCGGCACTCCAAGCACAGTTTGAGGACTGCAGTCACCCTCTGGAGTCCTTTTGGGATCCAGTAACGTTGTCGTAGTAGGGCGAGCGTGGAGCGTGACTTGAGGTGCCCCATCAGTCCATGGTAGTGAAGGATGAGGATCGCGGTGAAGGGATGCTTTTCCGGCATCAAGAGAGGATGCTTGGAGTCGAATGGCAGTGGCATCCTCTCCAGTCTGGCTCCACAGCGAATCAGTCCGGTGTCGGAGAGGAGGAGGTCATGTTGTTGGATGAGCGAGATGACCGATTTAGGCGCCCTGATGTCTGGGTTCTCCAGGGCCGACATGACTTCTGGGAAGCAATGTTGTTGGAGATGTCTCACCCACAACTCCTCGGCAGCCTCCCGTTCCTTGGCATTGATCCACCCCGTACAATGTGGTCCTTGTTTGAGGAAGCGTCGCCTTGCTCTCATCGCCTGCATGGTGGAGTTGATGAGGTAGTTGAATGAACAGTGGAGGAAATGCTCGGCCTTGAAGCCAAAGGGTCCCTCCACCACCGGCTCCTGTGCCATCCGTTTCACTCCTTGAAGGAGGCAGTGGTAGCTAGGGCCCATCTGGTCGATCTCTGACTCTTCTTCCGGCGTGAGTGTTTCAAGGTCTTCCTTCTTTTGTTCTAGGTAAGTTGGAAGTTCCAGTTCTTCCGGAGTTCCGTGAGTCCAGCTTGGTCCATAGAACCAAAGATGGAAGTGTTTTGGTTGGATGAAGTCTGCGAAGGATAAGCCTCTGGAGGCCATGTCAGCCGGGTTCTGGTTGGTGGGTACGTGGTGTATGGTGAAGTGAAGGTTCTTTTGCAGTTCTTGGATAGCCTTCACTCGGTTGGTTGCGTAGACCGTTGGACCTTTGCCCTGCTGGCATTGATGTAGGGCGATCATGGAGTCCGTGTAGAGATGGATCCCGGCGATGCGCACGCTCATCGGTAATTCTCAAACCACGGTCTTCATGGCTCTAGCCGCCTTCTCCAAGGCTAGCAGCTTGGTCTTTGGAGTGTCCCGTAGTTTGGGTGGGTTGGGCGAAGCCTTTGCAAAGACGAGTGAACAGAGCCCGCCGTGCGTCATTTGTCGGTACGAGCCATCTCCTTTGTACTGTCTCACAAACTCGATCGCCTCCTCGGGGCTGAAACTGTGGACGTAAATGCAAAGTCTGTGTCCTCGATCGCTGGTGTCTGCAAAAGCTAGTAGGTTGACTTCCACATCCTTGGTCCATGTGACCCTCCTAGCCACCTTGATCTCAGGGAGTTGACAAAGGTCTCCGACCACTTCCTCCCAGCGCTCCACGAGTTCGGGGATGTCTATTACGTCGTCCCAGCCAAACTGCCCCTCGTTTGTGGCGACGTCTTGAAACAGCAGCTTGGCCCTCAGCGTGACTGGAGCGGCGAGAGAGAGCGGATCGAAGTAGGCGGCGAAGGCGGATAGGACTCACCTCTTGGTGCACGGGTGCATCGCCTTGTCTTCCGGCTTGGCGATTCCCAG
>JASANA010009391.1:50000-51425 GCA_030248095.1 Ptycholaimellus sp. GST1_10 | reverse complement strand
AGAGCTTTAATTTTGACAAAAATACAATTAAAAATGTATTGGCAAATTAACATATTTTTGTGAAATTTTCATGATTTATACTTAGGGCAATCGATTTTTGGGAGTAATGAGATCTTATTCTGACCAGCCGATGGTACCAGTTGTTTTCTCAACTTAAAATTTCCAAAATAAAAATGATTGCCTAAGAAGGATTCGAACCTCTTCAACCAGCTGTTCAACCCGCTTAGACCACTACACCACTGGTCGACATGCATCAATGTTTTACGAAGACTTACGGATAAAAATCAATACATGAGGCCCAAGGACCCGGGAGGGGGTGAGTGGGGGATGAATGAATACCTACTATCGTCCATTGAATAGATGCGGAGAAGAAGAAGAAGAAGGAGAAGGAGAAGGAGGAGGAGTTCGGACAAATGGTTTTGAGTGATTTTCTAGGAATTTTGCCAATTTTTGATGATTTCTCGCGAGTTTTGGTCAATTCAATGATGCTCTTTCCAATGCAGAAAGAATCAGCACGATTGGACGTTTCTATGAAGCGTAAAATCCTTATCAATTTTAAGATCTAGCAATAACCCCGAAAACGTACACCTGGGTCGAAAAGAGGGGCTGGGGCGCTGACACTTCGCTAAAGCTCCGTTCGCGCCAGCCCAATATGCAGAATGACGGACGAAAAATAGGGTAACAGCTTAAGGAGGCCTTGGCCCCCCGCCGCTCCGGGCATAGCGCCAAAGCTCCTTTCTGCCTCCGGGCACGCGTGCTACAGACCCCTACGCTTTGCCTAGCATGCTCTGCATGCGAGGCTTACGCTCCGGGGCCTCCGCACCCCACCCCGCCCTCCGGCCTCCGGAGCTCTGCACTGGCCTGCGGACCGCGGCAGGCGGCCTGCGGCCGGCCGCGCAAAAATCGTCAAAGGCAGTCGGAAAATAAGCTATGGCTCACCTCCTTCTTGTTGCCCTCAAAATTGACGCGCTGCAGGGAGCTGTGGAACTGAGACTAAGGATTTCCAGGGAAGTCTGGGTCGAAGCTGAGGAGCTCCCGTTCCTGGGCGAAGAGTGCATTGGTGATCTCCAGGCGCCAGTCCTCATTCTCCAGACTCACCAGCTGCTTCATCAGCTCCCCACAGCCCTTCATCACCTCCGCTTTCGTCCAGCCTGCGTTCAATTGCCCATTTTCTCTGGCTTCTGAGCGCTTTTCTCGCGCCTCCATGTCTATTTCACTCACTGACAAAAAACGGCAAAAAGAGGGAGTAAGTGTAGACAAAGAAGAGGCTTAGCAGTGCGTAAGCTGCTAAGAGAGACTAGCAATCCCCCACCAAGAAACTTAAGACTGGAATAAGTAGGAAGTAACCTTTGAAGAGGACGTTCTGCATCTGCTTCTCCGTTTCGCCGGCTCCAGCAAAGACCATGGCCAGAGCCGTGGCGATGG
>JASANA010009391.1:0-45000 GCA_030248095.1 Ptycholaimellus sp. GST1_10 | reverse complement strand
ACACCGGGAGCCCCGTGGCACCAGTGCCAAAGCTCCTCCTCCTCCGCCGGGGCTCCATCGCCTAGTCAGTACATCAATTCTCTCACCTATGGCGGATATTCGGTTCAGGTTCGGGGGGGGGGGGGTTTTAGAAAAAACACTTCTGTCAACAAATGTCTCTTTTTCTTCAATTCTTAAATTTTGCCCCCAAAATTTTTAAAGTAACAAAGAAATTCTTCAAATTGATAGTTGCAAATCCTTCAACCAATATCCTCCATGGCGGCGGGGAAGTTGCCGGAGGGGCGCTGGATGTCCAGGAAGTAGTCCACGGAGCTGCGAAGATCGGCCAAGTCCCGGGCCTCCAAGGCGGCAGGGGCTGCGAGGAGGGCCTGGAGGATGGCGGCGGTGCCGTGAGCAGCGCCCAGGTACCGGCTGCCGTAGTAGGAGTAGACAAGCGGGGGATGGACGGAGCCGGCGGCGAAATGAGAAGCTCCCTGCCGCCCGGAGGCCAGGGTTGACTTCACCAGCTCTGAGATCGTAGCCTCTGTGCCAGTGCAGAGATTGGCCTATAGGTGAAGCTACTTTGAGTTCATTTGGACGAAAATTGGTTCCCAGAAAAATTCGCGCTCAGGCAATTTTTTGAGCGCGAATTTCCCTGGGAACTAATGTTCGACAGACTCAGACTTTGCAAAAGATGGGGACAACCTTGAGTCGGAGGTTGAGCAGGGCAAAGAGGATGCCGGCCCGACCCACGAAGAGCTCGTCGGAGCCTTGTCGGAGGGCGCCCACGGGATAGAGCTTGGCCCCGGAGCGTTTCAGACGCTCTTCGTAGGTGGCCGCCTTGCCTTGGTGATTGAGGTTTATGGAGGAATGAGATATGAATTGGTGAGAGGTCTGATGAGAACCTTTTCGCCGAGTGAGGAGTAGAGCAGGGCAGCGACAGTGTGCACACCGGCGTGTCCCAGGAGGAAGGCGCATTCATCCTCCCTGTTCCGCTGAACCTCCTGACAATGCCCATCTTTGTCTCCAAGAAAAGGTGGTTTCTAGGATCTGCCTTGGCAAAACAGTCCAGATGAAAGTCGAGTATCTTCTTGGCGGCTGCCAGAAGATGGTCTCTTTGGGCAGCCATCTTCGGTCGAGTCCCAGCATACCTGGCATCGTTCAAGCTGAAGGCATGAGAGGCAAAAGGATGGGCTCACCAAAGAGCATAGGCGAGTCCAGCCAATCCCACGTAGATTCCACCGTCGCAGTTGTCCGTCTTCAGCTTAAATTGTTCCACGCACTTCGCAGCCAATGCAGCAATCTTGGCCTTCAGCTCTTCATCGCTCCACTCCAACTCTGCTTTGCTAGAAGGCAACAATACTTTTATTCGCTGAATGTGAGGAGTTGAAGTACAAACCGAAGAGGTCTGTGCAGGTACGGATTGGTAAAGTAGCGACGGGGCATAGTGCTTGGGCAGCAGTTTCCCGTTTTGCTAATCTCTGCAACGAACCCGAAAGGGTGAGCATTTGGGAAATGTGAATGTGAGCAATAGGGAGAATGTATAAGTAAATTTTTCGGGGGAAGGGAGAAGACAATATAGAAAGCAAAGCGCCTAATGAGATTCATGATTCAAGGATTGAAATAGGAAAGAAATTTTGCTGCTCTGTTTGCACCAGAAAAAATGCGCAAAAATTTCTGAGAATTTTCGCAGCATAAACAATTGTCCAAAAACAGCGCAAATGCGTGCAATAGCACTAAAGGCATGAAAAGCCCTGCCCCCTGCGCTGGCTTGCATCACTGCGCAGATTTTCATCCCATCTTTCCATCCAAGTCGAGGAAAGAAAAGCCAAATTTGGACAAGAAAGACAAGGATGAAAAAGCTGACAGGAAGTGGGAGCAGCGACAGCGCCCTGGAGAAGTCCAGCAGTGAGGAGGCCGCCTTCAGCCGCGTCAAACCCGCCAACCTCAGCAAGCGCATCTCCGCCTATGCTGCCTACCACATCGTTTTTTTCAATTTTTCAATATTCTGGACTGATGAGGGAAGTGAGTGGGTTTGTAGCTGAAGACGGTGAAGACGGGCTCGGAGGAGCCGGTGCGAATGCTCGGCCTCAAGCACACCTCCCAGCTGACAGGGCAGCAAGTCTGCCTGCAGGACTCCAACGACACAAGTCAGTCATCTCTGTCAATTGACAATTCAGCCTGAATTTTATTTTCTTATGGGAATTTCAGTCAGCTGCAGATAGATAATTACTGAAATTGTGAATCTCTGCTTCAGTGTTTTTTCTCTCTTAGCTGGTCTCTTTATAATGCTTGCAATCAAGTTAGCTTGGGCATCAAGGTAATGAAATTTATTTGATTCTACTTATCATGAAACTAGCTTGGGCTCTAAGGTGATGAAATTTAATTTGAAACTCTTATCATGAAATTATACTTACAAAATGTTGAACCTCTAAAGAGCTAAGAGAGCCCAGAAAATTTTGGCCACCTTAGGATGAATGTTTAAATAGGGATAAAAATAAAAACTAAACATTGGTTTAAATTGAAAAAAACATTGAAAAAATGATGCAATGAAAATTTATTATTTTGAAAAAAAAATTGTATTAGTTTTTGCAGATTTTTGTTTTTTCCAGCTACCAACAACATTTGTTTGAATTATTTAAAGTTTTTCATGCTGTATGTGTACTTTAACCTGCCAAAAAATAGTATAATTACAATTGTGAAAATTTTCTGGGCTCTCTTAGCTCTTTAGAGGTTCAACATTTTGTAAGTATAATTTCATGATAAGAGTTTCAAATTAAATTTCATCACCTTAGAGCCCAAGCTAGTTTCATGATAAGTAGAATCAAATAAATTTCATTACCTTGATGCCCAAGCTAACTTGATTGCAAGCATTATAAAGAGACCAGCTAAGAGAGAAAAAACACTGAAGCGGAGATTCACAATTTCAGTAATTTCATCCACTTTGAAGAGCCAAAGGCCAAAAAACAGCTTAATGCCCAATACAATGCTTTAAGATGAAGTTGATGATGGGCTGCTTGTACACCACGGCCTGGTAGAATCCCATGAAGACAATGTATAAGCAAATGGACAAAAGATTCGTAATCTATGCCCCAATTTACCTATATGGTGCTGTTATTGAGGCCAAAAACCCCTTAAAATGCCCCAAGACGAAGTTGATGATGAGCTGCTGTACACCATGGCCTGGTAGAAGCCCATGAAGACAATGTGTAAGCAAATAGACAAAAGATTCGTAATCTACGCCCCAATTTACTATATGGTGCTGTTATGAGGCCAAAAACCCCTTAAAATGCCCCAAGACGAAGTTGATGATGCGCTGCTTGTACACCACGGCCGGGTAGAAGCCCAAGAAGACAATGCGTAAGCAAATGGACAAACGATTCGTAATCTACGCCTCAATTACCTATATGGTGTGGTTATTGAGGCCAAAAATCCCTTAAAAGCCCCAAGACGAAGTTATGATGAGCTGCTTGACACCATGGCCTGGTAGAAGCCCATGAAGACCAGATTTGCACCTATGGTTGTTTGGTATCAAATCGTATCTATTTTTTGAGCCGGTTTCATATCTAGACTCAAAATTCACTTAAACTATTGCCACTGGGCAGCATATCTTTTTTAGGATTATTACAGTGCACCCAAAAATGGTCAAAAATGGTCAAAAATTTTTTTTCAAAATTTTAATGTTTTATAGGTAGGTTTTGTGTAGTTTTTCGCCAGGATTCCGAATCTGTGCTTGTTTTTGCCCTCCGAGCTTCTTAGAAAAAGTTATTCAAGATTTTCGATTTTTTTTGTAAGGGTCCCCCCTTACGTTCAATCGATTTTCCAACCTCAATTTCGGCATAAAGGAGGTCGAAAATCAAAATTCTGGAGGCACCATGGCACCCTCCAGGGTTGATATACTATAGTGACGTTGAGACTGGAGCCCCAGATATTGCCAATCCCCATGCCGAGCAGAACGTACGGCGGACGGCGGATGGATAACGGACAGACACTTTTTAAAAAGTTTTTTGGCCATAACTTGCTCAATTCTCAACCAAATTTGGCAAATTTTTTTTTTAATTAAAGCTCTGTGTCTGCTGCGTCCATTGAGCCTGTTTACAGCTCTGTAACATGCCCATGGAATTAATGGCATTGATTCATATTTTCAAAAGCCGTAATAGGGTTGGTCCTTGGCTAAGAGGGGACCGTGCTTCCGCTTCGCTCGCACGGCCCCAATTGCAGCTGATTGAAATTCCCGTAAGAAAATGTCACGGTTAGTTCACTGTACCTTCAGGTCTCTGAGCTTTGCTGAGAAAAAAGGTAAAAGTGATTGCAGAACCGCCGCTACCACTGAAAGCAACCACGGGACCCAAAGGCCGCCGCCATTCCGCCGGCTACAACGTCTTTGCCCAGATCGGATCCGACGTTCTTCTCCCTTCCTTTCTACTTCCCCTCTCAGCTGACTTTGGCGAGTCTTGAAGCCGAAAGAAAGCTCTGAGGGTCGCAAACGGGCGCTGCCTGCAACACCCAGCCCCCCGCCAACTATCATCAACAGCCTCTCCTCTAATGTGTCTCCCATTCCACCCCTCATTAGAGACCTCATTGAACACCAGCCTCTTGAAGGGAAGCCCGGATCTAGTGATCCTGGAGAACGGAGACAGTGAAGGCGACATCCTGGAGCAGCCTACGCCGATTCTCAGTTGGCGCCAGTAGTAGCTTGACTGGGCCATAAAGCCATTCATTCATTCCCAGAGCCGACGAAGAGTGAAAAGAAGGGGAAGAAGAAGGGGAAGCTGGGCTTCCTGTCCGAGTCCACCAGCTCCTCCATCGCCACCACCGCCTCCTCCAAGGCCAAGAAGAAGGCCAAGCGCCGGAAGCAGCACCTCAATGTCCTCTCCATTCATCTAGCTTTCCGATCTCCTTTTGAGGAAGCTCAGGATTACAGGAGAGTCTGCGGGTTACCGAGGACCTAGATCCTCAGCAAGCCCTGCTGCTCATGTTCGACTCCCGCGATGCAGCCGAGAGCATCCTCCACTGGCTCATTGCCCCCGTTACCCGCTCATCCTTCACTAGAATCCTCTAGAAGCTCAAGGGTGTCAGATGGATGCGAAGAGCTTCTTCCGGGAGCACTGGGAGCAGAAGCCTCTTCATGTGTCCCGTCCCCCGGCCGCCTATGAGGGGGTCTTCTCCACCTCCGCCTTCGACTCCATCCTTCGCTCCGTTACCCACCAATTGATTGTTTTTCGATAGCTCGAAACTTGGAGCATGCTTTTAGGCACAGTTGGAGTACGGCTCCAGCATCGACCTCACGCAGTACCTGTACGGCAAGCGGAAGACCCTCAACCCTAACGGCAAGGTGGGGCCGTCAGGCTAGGAGAGGGAAGAGGAGGGCCTGGGCGGATGCAGGTGTACGCGCCGGTGGTCTGGGACCACTACAACCAGGGCTGCAGTGTGCGGATGCGAGACCCGGCGGCGCACAGCCAATCCGTCTGGCGCCTCTGCTCCGCACTCCAGGAGGCTTTCGGCAGCTTCGTGGGCGCCAACGTGTTCGCTTCTCTCAACCATACGTGCCCCGACCCCCCCCCTCATGAGAAATTTACTTGTTTCCTTTGCACGCAAGTTTAGTGCTCAATTGGGGTTTTAGGAGCACTTTTTTGTTGAATTGCACTATATTTTGCAAAAGTTTCTCAGTGCTCCAAGTAATCAACCAACTTTACCCAACCCCTAATAACCCAGAGCTTCAGAGTGAGGAGAAGGAACAGCATTTTAGGTACCTCACACCACCGGGGACTCAGGGCTTTGCCCCGCACTGGGACGACATCGATGCGTTCATCCTTCAGCTGGAGGGCAGCAAGCTCTGGAAGGTCTACGCTCCGCGGGAGGAGGACGAGGTCCTGCCGCGAGATCCTAGCGGTTCCTTTTCAAGCTCTCTCTACCTTCAGTCAAACTAATGAAAGGCAATTTTCAGAAAACTTCAGCGAAGACGACCTCCCAAACCCGCCGGAGCTCGAAGCATGGCTGAAGCCCGGCGACCTGCTCTACCTCCCCAGAGGCTGGATCCACCAAGGATCTTGCGCGGAGACAGAGCACAGCCTTCACATCACCCTCTCCGTCTCGCAGAGCAACACCTGGGCCGACCTCTTTGAGAAGGTTGCTGGGGGAGGAGGAATACAATTGTGAAGAATGGGAGTGCAGATGCTGCCCTCGGCCTTGGAGCTGGCGGCGGAGTCCGATAGGCGCTTCCGGCAGAGCCTCCCGCGGCACTACCTCGACTGCGTCGGCGTCGCCAACCAGCCCGACGAGGACAGCCACGTTGCACTTCTTTTGATGCCCCTATCTCATCCAATAGGGCCATCAAAATCAAATATCGCATCGAGTGCACCATCAAAATAGGGTCTGCATCCAATTTAGACCTTATATTGATGGTGCACTAGATGTGAACTGTTATTTATTTATTTATTAGCCACAGCGAAATGCAAAAACGCAAAAACACCTAATAGATTAATTAGGACAATTAGAGGTCAACTGTTGACCAGCAATAACTGTAGAAGCAGATGCAGGTGCCTCAAAGCAGAGCTGCCTTCTTGGCCGCCTACAAGGAGCGCTTGGAGGCCCTCATGGCGCAGTGTCTGGAGCTGGCAGACTCGGCAGCTGACCAGATGGCCAAGGACTTCCTGCACGGCGCTCTCCCGCCTCTGCTCACCGAGAACGAAAAAGGCATCCCCCATCCGCCCAGAAGCATCTTTCACAGCCCCAAATCTCCACCAGGCTGCAGCGTGGCCGGCAACGGAGAGGTCTGGGACAAGAAGCTGAAACAAGTGGAGCGCATCTCCGAGCTCCAGCCCGACACTCGCGTCAAGCTCCTGCGTCGGCATATTCTACGGTTTCTTTCAGGGCAATAATGCCAGAATAGAAGGAATTATTGAGTTTTGAGGATCTGCGAGGAAGGGGAGCCGATGGAGGCTGAGCGTGTGCGGATCTATCACTGCGCTGCCAACACGCGCAACTTCAAGGAGAAGGAGCCCCAGTACTTCGACCTCCCCTGCGAGGTTTGCTGTCCCCAAACTTCATCTTCAAATCTGAGTCCTATTCCAATCGCAGCTGGCATCTGGCGTGGACTTCCTGCTGCAGAACTACCCGGACTACGTGGCCGTAGAGGAGTTGGCCATGGCCGGGCTCTCCACTGACCAGCAGGTGAGGCTGGGAGGACTGATAGCGGATTGCTTTGAGGCTATGAGGTTGGCAGATGAAAGTCTGCGAGGAGTTGTACCAGCGCTGTCTGCTGATCACCGAGGAGCCTCTGGAGCCCACTTACGATTTCGAATGATCCTCGTTGTCTTTTTTGTTTCCTTGTCATGTTTGTTAGAGGAAAAGAGCGCTACACCAAAACTAAGAAAAATGTTTATTTAAAATATTTTTTTCAAAAAAATCGCAGCGCAGCAGGCAATAAAAAATATAGCTGAACCATAATCCTTTTTTCAATCATTTCTTTATCAATATATATTTGAGATGTTTTTAATTTTAATTTTCTAGTTCAGCATGATTTGAAAGCGCGCACAGGCCAAACAAAGCCGTCTTAAAAACTTAATGTAACCTAATGTAATTAATTTTATGTAATGTCATGTACCCAGCGCTGGAATATTTTACAGTATCCGCCGTGTATATATACAACTTCCACCCAATCCTTCCTTGAGAAGACCCGGTGGCTTAGCTCCGGCTAAGTCCGATGCGCTGGCTTAGGCGGACGTGGAGGAACTAAGTAACTGATGGCTGGGGCGATCATAACCCCAAAATACCAGCCATTGCGAAATTAGCGCACATCTGAGACTTCTCGCCCGGGGCCGCCTTTTTAGTTATTTTTGGTCCCATACATCACATACATCGATCATGCCGCATAGTACATGGTGGTTTTGAAACGAGCTGGCCATCTTCATTTTCGTTATTGGAAAGAAGATAGCCAGATAGTTGAAGAAGATAGTTCAATGTGAGCCTTTCATTTTGCGTGAAACATGTGTTGTATGGCGAATTCTCGGCATATTTTAAATGTGAAGCTAATTGGTTTCTACTAAGTTCAAGGTTTCTGTTCGCTACCAATTAGAATGTGGTTAATGAACTTGAACACTTGGGAAATTGCTTTTTCACTTCCAGAAAATCGTCCAATTTACAAAATTGCCAGCTACTTGAAGAGCAGTGACCAATTATTATTAATTTACATCCTGAAAACCCATCGACAATGAACATTCTAAATCATTTTCAGGAAAGTGGGGGCAGATTTCTAAAAAGCAGCTCCAACAACGAAGTTTGACTGGCAAAAAAATCTGCAGCCGATTAAAGTATGATAGTGCTACACTACCCCTAGTGCACTAGGGGTAGTGCACTAGGTAGTGCACTAGGTTTAGCACACTAGGTAGTGCACTACCCTAGTGCATTAAAGTATGGAACGCTATTGCTAGTGCACTAGGTAGTGCACTATGTAGTGCGCTAACCTATTATTTTAGCTCCTTTATATGCTAATGATGATGAAATGAAGAATGCCCAGGCGCATTTTTGGCAACTCTACGTCTCCTAAAGGCTTAACACACTAAATAACAGTAGCAAAATTTTATGTAATGAGGAAATAACGACTCATCGCTGCTTATCGCTGCTTACTTTACAAATGGCATTGGTTTAGATGCTATGGTCTCATCACTGCTGCCCATAAGCATTGGAAAATACAACAGCCAGGATGCATATCATCAAGAGGGAATTTGCTTCATGGACAAAAATCAATGAAAAAAGCAAAATAAATGTATTACTGTTACTATTTTTTGCCTTTACATGCCCTTACTATACTTAGTCTTTACTTGGATTGAGAAGTTCCCTTCCATAAACAGAGTTAAGGGCAATTTAGTTGTTGATGAAATAAGCTTTTATTTAAATAAACACCTTCAAAAGTTTTGCATGTTTAATAAAGGGCTAGGTGGTTTGGGTACCCCGTCACATGACCCCAAGGGTGGGTGCTACATGACCCCAATTTCCATTTTAGTCTGCGCTACATGACCCCCATTGGGGTTATGTAGCGCCAGTATAATTGCGGTATTTTTGGGGGCTATATAGCACCCCTTTGACTTGCAGGAGACGACGTTGATGACGAGCTGCTGTACCCGGTCACCGATGACTTCTTCGCCGTCAAGAAGGGCGCTACACGACCCCCAAAAAAAAAGCGCTACATGACCCCCAAAAAAAGCGCTACATGACCCCCATCATGCCCATGGTTTTGGTGCGCCAGAGAACATTTTGTAAGTGAAGGCAAATGCGCTACATAGCCCCCAAAAAAAGCGCTACATGACCCCCAACAAATGCGCTACATGACCCCCATGGTTGCATTGTATGTGGCCTTGTCAAGGGTGCAGGCAGGGGGCATCGTTAAGGTGCCTCCAGCCTTGAGCCTATGTCGCCTTTTTGCCACAATCACTACGCCTGTCAGCCGTGTATACAAACCGTCCTCTGCCCTCTTCTTCTCCTACACCTACATCGATTACATCTACTGCGGTTATTTTTCATTGGGGCTATATAGCATGGCTTGGGGGCTACATAGCATCCCCTTGGGGGTCATGTGTCGTTTGGGGTACCGGTTGGGTGCCTCTTAACCCCCATGTGGGTGATACATAGCCCCCAAATAACTTGTACCCGTTGTAGATGAGCTGAGGCTTCTTGTGACGCTTTGCACCCTGGCGCGCCTCCTGCGTAGCTGGGATCTTGTACACTCGGTTAGGCAGCAGCTGCTCTGGAAGCTGCTCTTCTCCTGGCCATTGAGGCTCCTCCTCCTCCTCCTCGCTGGCTTCCTGAGGCTCTTCTTCAGCAGCAACGATGTTTTGCAGCTCCACTTCAGCCTCGTCTGCCATCCTTCACTTCAGCTACACAACCCCCTTTCCTTACGAAATGACCAGCCACTGGTCTCTGCAGTGTGCCTTGAACATTGCGCAGTTCTCTACCCGCCCTTCCTATGCCTCTGGACCCCCCTGGCGCCTGTTTAAACATTGGGGTCATGTAGCGCTTTTTTGGGGGCTATGTAGCGCATTAGACTTTACTTACAAATTTTCTTCCTACAAGTGCTACATGACACCCACCACCAGCTCGTGGTGCTCGTCCACCGCGGAGACGACGCCGGTGGTGCGCTGCTAGCTTGGGGGTTATGTAGCGCATCTCATTTGGGGTTATGTAGCGCATTGTTTTTGGGGTCATGTAGCGCTTTTGTGGGGCTATGCAGCACTTTTGTAGTTATCAAAAAGTCTGCGGACGATTTCACAAAGTGCTACATAGCCCCAGAGCCGTTTGGGGGCTATGTGACGGGGATTCGGTGGTTTGTAGATGCATTTGTTTGTTATATGGAACATTTTTAACGTTTTTCGAATATTGAGGAATAATCCACATTAGGTTCGATAAATGAAACAAAACATGCCTCATCAAGTCTTAGGGGCCAATAGGGGGTCAGTAGGGGCCAATTTCCAGACATTTTAGCCATGGAAAATGAAAATATATGAGATTTCAAAACGCACTACCCCCCTCCTAGCCACCTCTGGAGGTGACTACCCCTAGTGCCCTAGTGCCCTAGTGCACTACCCCTAGTGCACTACCATACTTTAATGCACTACCCCCTCCTAGTGCACTACCCCTAGTGCACTACCCATAGTGCACTACCCCCTTAAGCATTGCTAGGGTAGTGCACTACCCCTAGTGCACTATCATACTTTAATCGGCTGCTGTTCTTTGCTGGTGAAAAGTCAAAGTTGGGAGAAGGCTGGTATTTAGGTGGTGCTTAGGAGATAAGAGGCCCCAGAGCCTCCGTCAGTCTGCTCTTGAGGCAGAACAACCCTTCGCAAACTGAAACTCTCCCTCTCCTGCGACAGGCAGTCTGACACCAGAGCTCCTCCTGCAAGGCTCTATCAGTCCTCCCTTCCCTGACTACCCCTCCACCTATTAGCCTCAATCGAAGCCCTGCCACCCCCCTCAAGGCTCCGGGTAAATGGGCGAATGAGGCCAAATTTTCGATTGCGAGGCCTAAAAGGCTGACATTTTTCAGCTCTCGCACCAGCCAGGGCTTGCCTTGGCAAAGGATGTTCATCGCTATGCTAATGGGGAGGCGGAAGAGTTGTCCCCCTGAGTGCGGATTTGTTGGTGGGGCAAAAGTTGTGCTGGATGAGGCCTGGTAGAGAGGACCCTGGGGGACTGGTGCTTACCGCCTCCCTTCCTTCTCGCCAACTCTTGCCTCTGCCACTCGGCTTAGCTTCTTCATTTCCTATCCCCAGGTTCCCAACGATCGTAGAAACAGCTAAGGAAGGTTTTGAAACTGTTATTTCAACGATGACATCACATATTGCGTTTCTTGTCGCTAGCTCGAAACGAAAGGGCACTTTTGCAGGAATGTTTCACCCCCCTATAGGAGGGGTCATATCCGGATATGCCCCCCCTCTGTATCCGGATACAGCCCCCCCTATAGGGGGGGTCATATCCGGATATGGCCCCCCTCTGTATCCGGATATGCCCCCCCTCTATATCCGGATACAGCCCCCCCAATAGGGGGGCCACATCCAGGCTGGCAAATTTTGGTTCTAAAGTGTTCAATTGCAATTGGTCTCAAGATTGTTTAAGACACAGAATCTGATAGACTCGAGATGACCTCTATGAGGGGGATTCCAGATTTGAAAAATGAAGTTTCTGGAATTCGTATGACGGTGTGCCACAATCCAAGGCAATTTAGTTCTCATCTCTGTGCCCCAGCCGTTTCCCGAAAAACGGTTTTGTTGACCTGATATGGTCATTTTTGTAACATGCACTTTTTGGGGCCTTTGAAACCTGCAATTTCAGTTTTTTGAAAATTTTAACAAAGAAATTTTAGAAAAGTGCGGATCATTATATATCAATCGAAAGGCAATTTGGAAACAAAAAAGGTGGCATACTTGAATTTTTCCATAAATTGTTCTAAAAGACGTAATTTTGAAAAATCGAAAATTTACGTTTTTCAATTTTGGCACAAAAAAACTGATAACTCAAATTTGAGTGGTTCTGCCAAGGGGTAGACCATAACCACGTTAAAATTCAGATTCTTGTGGTCATTTTGATATATAACTCGTTGGGATTCGGTTTGTTAGTATCAGGACTTTTTTTGATTAAAAATTTGCACTCAACATTTGGCCCTATGTTAAAGCATAGGCAAAATTTTCGGAAACAAGTATATGGCGCAAAGCGCAATAGGTGACCGCGAAGCGCATCCTTTATATGATACTTTGTAAATCAAAAATCAAGTCTGTGGTTTCTCAACCAATTTCAAAACTAAGCACAGATATAGAATCGACATATAGTGAACAAAAAAATCAACTATTCTGTGCAATTCTCAAGACTTCAGGTACTACAGTGCAAAAACCGCATATTGCAATTTTCCAACTTTCTACCCAGAAAAGTAATGTTTTAAATGCTTTGGGACCAGTTCCACCCCTCCAGATATTCTTAAAATTTTATTACCTTTACGCAAAAAAAGTTTGTCCAAATCCATTGAGAATTCGCCATTTCTCAACATTCCCCATTTTTCAAAATTTCTACCCAAAAAGTTATGTTTCATATGCCCCGGGACCCCTCCAGATCTTCCTAAAATGTTATTACCTTTCAGCAAAAAAAAAGTTTGTCCAAATCCGTTGAGAATTAGCCATTTCTCAACATACCCCATTTTTCAAACTTTCTACCCAAAAAAGTAATGTTTCAAATGCTCCGGGACCAGTTCCACCCCTCCAGATCTTCCTAAAATATTATTACCTTTCAGGAAAAAAAAAGTTTGTCAAAATCCGTTGAGAATTAAGCCTTTTAGAGCATACCCCATTTTTCAACCTTTCTACCCAAAAAAGTAATATTTCAAATGCTCAAATTCCGGGTCTACCCCTCCAGATCTTCCTAAAATGTTATTACCTTTCAGCAAAAAAAAAGTTTGTCCAAATCCGTTGAGAATTGGCCATTTCTCAACATACCCCATTTTTCAAACTTTCTACCCAAAAAAGTAATGTTTCAAATGCTCCGGGACCAGTTCCACCCCTCCAGATCTTCCTAAAATAGCATTACCTTTCAGGGAAAAAAAAGTTTGTCCAAATCCGTTGAGAATTCGCCCGTGGACAGCATTTCCAGATACCTATACACATATATATATATATATACACATGAGGACAAAAGTTTAGTAACCTCTATAGACCGCGGAGCGGCCCTTCGGGCCGCTCCGCGGTCAAAAAATTGTTGTCTTAGATTTCCATTTTTACTGCCTAAATATCTTCATTAGGGTCCAATACACCCTACTGCCACATTGGATTCCTTGGTTTTAGTTCAAAATTGGTAAATCCTGAATCGACTATTTCCTATGCTTAAGCATAGGACTTCCCAGGCTTCAACAAATATTTCTCTGTAGCAGCTGAACGGCTAAGAATTGCGCAGAAGACTTGATTTTTTTTGTTCACAATTCATATATTTTGATTCTAAATCTGTGCTTACTTTTTAGATTGGTGAAGAAACCACCTACTTGCCCTTTTGAGTGACAAACTCACATCCATTCAAAGAAGATGCCAAAAGAGAAAGCGCGTGGTTTCTAAACTAATGTCAAAAGTAAGCACAGATTTAGAATCAGAATATATGAATTGTGAACAAAAAAAATCAAGTCTTCTGTGCAATTCTTAGCCGTTCAGCTGCTACAGAGAAATATTTGTTGAAGCCTGGGAAGTCCTATGCTTAAGCATAGGAAATAGTCGATTCAGGATTTACCAATTTTGAACTAAAACCAAGGAATCCAATGTGGCAGTAGGGTGTATTGGACCCTAATGAAGATATTTAGGCAGTAAAAATGGAAATCTAAGACAACAATTTTTTTCCGAAAATTTTGCCTATGCTTTAACATAGGGCCAAATGTTGAGTGCAAATTTTTAATCAAAAAAAGTCCTGATACTAACAAACCGAATCCCAACGAGTTATATATCAAAATGACCACAAGAATCTGAATTTTAACGTGGTTATGGTCTACCCTTTGGCAGAACCACTCAAATTTGAGTTATCAGTTTTTTTGTGCCAAAATTGGAAAACCTAAATTTTCGATTTTTCAAAATTACGTCTTTTAGAACAATTTTTGGAAAAATTCAAGTATGCCACCTTTTTTGTTTCCAAATTGCCTTTCGATTGATATATAATGATCCACACTTTTCTAAAATGTCTTTGTCAAAATTTTCAAAAAACTGAAATTGCAGGTTTCAAAGGCCCCAAAAAGTGTGTGTTACAAAAGTGACCATATCAGGTCAACAAAACCGTTTTTCGGGAAATGGCTGGGGCACAGAGATGAGAACTAAATTGCCTTGGATTGTGGCACACAGTCATACGAATTCCAGAAACTTCATTTTTCAAATCTGGAATCTCATATTTTGAGCCTATCGAATTCCGTCTCTTAAATGTACAAATCTGCTTGTGAGACATTTTATTGGTGCAATTGGTCTCAATATTCGAATTTTTTGGCATGAAATGTTCTATTTATTGATCGATGTTTGATGAGATAAATGTTCGACTGATCTATAATAGTCTGGGGTTAGTGAACCAATTTTTGTTCAAACTGATCAAAATTCGATTTCCAGGTGCTCCAAGGGCGAAAAAGTAGGTGTTAGAAAAATCAACCTAAAAAATGCTTTCACTCTGCTCTTATTCGCCATTTTCACCACAAAATACAAAAACAAATAACATCAGACCAATTGCACTAAGAACACCTTAGATCAAAAATTTGCCAGCCTGGATATGGCCCCCCCTATAGGGGGGGGGGCTGTATCCGGATATAGAGGGGGGCCATATCCGGATACAGAGGGGGACCATATCCGGATATGACCCCCCCTATAGGGGGGCTGTATCCGGATACAGAGGGGGGGCATATCCGGATATGACCCCCCCTATAGGGGGGCAAAACATGCCTCCACTTTTGAGGTC
Source organism: Ptycholaimellus sp. GST1_10 (assembly GCA_030248095.1). Classification (NCBI taxonomy): domain Eukaryota; kingdom Metazoa; phylum Nematoda; class Chromadorea; order Chromadorida; family Chromadoridae; genus Ptycholaimellus; species Ptycholaimellus sp. GST1_10. The sequence continues at coordinate 30,069 of JASANA010009391.1, read as the reverse complement.
AAAATTAAAAAATTAAAACCTAAAATCATCAAAAATCATTACCATGTCTTCTAAAACTAAATTTCCCCCATGAACATGAGTCTTTCTTGTGTACATGAATTTGAGCCGTTTCTTGGCATAACAGAGCCCATTTGAAACTCAGGCTAGTGTCAGAGGCCTTTTGAAAGCCAAGACTTTTGGGCCAGCAAAGGAGTGTGCGAGGGCAGAGAAGGCAAGAAAGGCTGTCAATCAGGAGCGCTCGTTTCGGGAGGGCAGCCGTTTTTCAAGGCCAGCTGGTGCCAAGGAAGTTCTGTAAGCGATCCTCCCCCCTCCGAGGCCCAGGGGAGTGGGGCAAGGAGCGGCGGAGGCTTTGTTTTAGGAGCTGTGTGGGTCTTTCTCCTGGGAAAGGCGGGGCCTGTGGAGGAGGAAGGAGGCGGAAAATTTGCGGCAAGCTGAGACGGCACTTCGCATTCCCGCCCCTGTCAACAAATAGGCCGCCGCCCCTTCTTCATTTCACCAAGCCCCTCCCCATTCCCCCTTCAATTCCCTCATCCCGCCTGACGCACGCCAGTCATAACGCCGCATTCTACCAACCACTCACCGTCCCCTCCCCCCTCACTCAGACATTTTACCATATATGAGATTTCAATCGACTCAGAGTATCCTTAGATCATTAGATCACCCTAAGATCCATCCTTAGATTCTGTATCTGACAAGCTGAACAAGTTGAAGATGTGATAACTTCAGTCTGCAACTGCTACGGATAGAAAGACGCAACAGCTGGTCTACATATCATTAGCTTGCTCTCAATGTACTGCATATTCTACTGCATATTCACTGGCCTAAATTCACTGGCTAGTTAGCACTATTGAAGTAGGCGTCTATTCTTAACCCTTCTCTGCCCAGCTGCCATGATCACTTCGAACAAACGACAGTCACGGATCTTGAAGGGCGCGAACTCTTTTATGTCGCGTTTCCGCCCTCTCCCACAAAGACGCGGCAGACAACTCTAGGCAATGGGGAAGAAGATTGAGAACTGAAAGTATGGCAAGGCTGTGTGCTTGGCTGGCTGTGGCGGGTGTTGTGGGGGTGGTGGAGGGGGGATGAGTACCCGGGAATCTTCATCCACAACCCCGCCACCCCTGCGGAGGGCGAAGCCATGCCCACGCGAGCTTTTCCCGCACGCCCAGAGCAGAACCCCGGGTATATATTTTGATTTTTACCTTTCTGCATTTGTTTTAAACAGTTTGCCAAGCGTTCGTAAATTTTTCAATACTATTTTTGCAGTTATTAGATTATTTTACAACTTTATTGTAAACAGTCTCAACTGTGGGATATATATGTCCAGCAATGTAACAGCTATTAAATGACGCAAATTTTTCACATTTAGCATTAGGCAAGGTTTTAAATAAATCAAATTAAAAGAATGTAAGTGTGGAAAAGCAGGATAAGTGCGAATAGCGGTAAACGGTAAAACTGTATGGCCAGAAATTAGTTGTCTTACATCATAATTGCTATTCATTAGATTGAGTTTAATAGTCATCAACTGATTTTTAAAACTTTATCGAAAATTATTTTTAGGATTTTTTTATTTATAAAAAAGAGGATAGTGCAATGTGCCTCAGTCACCGGCACTGGAGGCATAGAAATAAGGAAGGTGTTGGGTAAGTTCCTCCTCGCAGTTGTTCCTCGGTTGGAAAGCAAGAAGCATTCAAATGTTCGTCCATGTGCTTGCAATTGGATAACCTAGCCAAGGGTCCTTTCACCATACCAAGCCGTTTGCTGATCCACGAACTTGCAGCTCCGTCTATGACAAACTTTTCCGGGAGTTAAAGAAGAGCTACAACCGTCAAATTCGCCCGTTCTTTGGAAGTTATCGCATTTATTTATTTCTGGGCAAAACATAAATCACTGCACATTTCAGGGAAGCCGGTGGAAGTAGAGACCTTCATCTACGTCAGCAGTCTTCGAAGTGTTTCCGAACAGACAATGGTTCACTTGCTGATTAAAATTTGAAATAGGGTCACTGCCTGTGCCAATACGTTTTCACCCTTTTTCCCACAAACAGCCCATTTTTCTCTTTTAGTTCTTTGAATGAATTGTCTGAATTCGGTTACAAGAGCGAGTACAGGATTACAAACTGGAGCTCTACTACCGAGAATACTGGCAAGACGATCGCCTAGCCTACAACCCCAAGCGGTCTGTGCCCACAAGACCTCAATTCAACAATCCCTATATCCGCAGTGCAGATACAACAACCTGTCCAAGATCTCCCTGCACGAGTCCCTGGCAGAGCTGCTCTGGGTCCCCGACACCTTCCTGCCCAACGCCATCGACTCCCAGAACCCGGACCCCAGCTCCGTCACCCACCGCAGCCTCCTGCGTCTCCAGAGCGATGGATACCTTCTTCAGAGCAGAAGGTATTTTTATTCCCTGCGTCTTTTCTCATCCATCCAGCAAATTCTGGCAATAAATTCAGGCTCGGAGTCACAGCCGAATGCCCCATGGTTCGCCCCATCTTCTTATTCTATGCAAAGGCATTGGCAATGCCTGCTTTGATTTGAGGACCTGTCGCTGTACCCGTTCGACCAGCAAGTCTGCCATCTGTCCATTGAAAGCTGTCAGTTTGCCAAACGCCTCTTGGCCTAAACAAGCTTCAGCTTCTGCTCTCAGATGGCCTGAGCACAGAGGACATCATCTACAAGTGGCGAGAGAGCAACGCGGTTACAGTCTCCGACCGCGTCAAACTCCCCGATCTCAAAGTACAGGCTGTCAAGACTGTCGCTCGCAACATCACCCTGGCTACCGGTTCCCTTTTCTTCTGAACATATGGACACTTTATTTGCTCAACTGATGAATGGACCTAGGCACCTACAGTCGACTGGAATGCTGCTTCGTGTTCCGTCGTGACGCGGGCTTCTACTTCATCCAGACGTTCATACCGGGGACGGCCATTGTGATGACCTCCTGGGCCTCCCTCTGGCTGGAGCGGGAGTCCCCTTTCAGCGACATGATCGCAGTCATCCTTGCCATCACCTTCCTCTACTTCTCCTACTCCTCCGTCATGCCCAAGGTCGCCCCCCCCAAAGCCCCCTATGATTTAGACCAATACTCTCTACAGCTTTAGGTATCCTATATCAAGGCCATGGACATCTTCCTGGGCACCTGCTTCTTCTACTGCTTCCTCAGCCTTATGATGTGCGCTGTGCTCAAGTTTATCAAGGTCAAACACTCCTCGACCTAGATGGCAGAGTGGAAGAGTGTCAGTTGAAGGAGATGATCGAGAACGAATTGACGGAGCATCCGAACCCAGATGCGGCCATGAAACAGCTGTCAGCCTCCCCCTCCAAAATCATCAACGACAATCGCGGCAGCTATGTCGCCGCTTCTGTCAATGACATTAAGGTTCGATGTACCTCCTTTCTTACTCCTCCTTTGCCTCAGAAGCCAGAGAGGAAGCCTTTGAACTGGGTAGCTTAGGCAGTAGAAGGCTAGGTGTTGATTGGGTGGCGGTGTAAAAACCCATTCGGTCGCTTGGTCTCAGATGCTGCACGCAGAGACGCTGGGTTTCAATCGGGTAAGGTCCTCCTCCCTCGCCCCCGCCTCCAACCCCGCCCTCCTTCTCCACCACCAGCCATCCTCCACCTCCTCTGGCTCCCTAGACTCCGTCCGTTGCCTCCCTTTTTTCCTCCTCCTCTCCTCTTTGCCCCCTCAGCCTAGCCCCCAACTAGCAGCCGCCTCCTATTCTCAACCCAGCCACCAACCATAGCCCTTGGTACTCCCACAACTCAGGCCAGGCCCCAGCCTGGGACTAGAGGCCTCTAACCTGGAGTGATATTTGCTGGAGCGCTCGAGTCCGCCGCCGGCCGCCCCGGCCCGATCTCCGCGGCCTTCCCTCCTGCTGCCCCCGGTGGATCTGGAGTCCGGGCATGGCTCTACCCAGCAGTCCTTCTCCCGTCGGCCCAGCATCGCGGCCTTTCGGCAACGCCTCTCGGCCACCTTCGTTCCCGGCGCTTGGGTTCCTCTTTTCTTCCTTCTCTCCTCATCACTTCTTTTCCTCCTCCACCCATTCCTCGCACTCTTCCTTCACAACCCATCCACTCGACTCGAGGTTAGGCTCTGTTTCTTGCCTCTTCCTTCTCTATTCTCCTAGGCAGTATCTCTGGTGGAAGCTCCTAGCCCTCTTCCTTCCTCCTCTACCGTCTGATAGTATCCCCAATACCACCCGCCCCGTCATCTTCAGAAGCAGAAGGTAGTGCCTGCTCTTGCGTGGCCCTCCCCAGCTAGCCCCAAAAGCTCATCTAGCCTTCAATCTATGCCTTGAAGCTGACGCTGACGCACAAGTTTCACAAGGTATCTAGGCAGAGCGTAGGCTAGCCTGAATGGCCTTGTAGCGGACTGCTGCCTTAGTGGCTGCCTGCCTCAGCGCTTGCCTTTGCAGAACCATGGACCGCACAGCCTGGCCTCCAGACTTGTGAGCTCTCATCCTCTCTCCTTCTCTTTCCGGCATCTTCCGTGGCCTCATTTTCTATCCACTACCTCTGTCGCAAATGGGGCCCATCTGAATTTCCTGGATCGCTTAGCATGCCCTTTAATTTTGTCAAACAGCGAATTCCTGACAGGGATGCTGGAGCAGTGGCCAGTTTTTTGTTTGTGGATCGTTAAATTTCGGTGGTTAGTGGTCCTTCGTAGTGCACAGGCATGGGTAGTTGAGGCTCAAAATTTTGCGCGCAATATGGGGTGAGCTTTCTGCAAGTCTGGTGAAGTCAACTTACAACTTTTAAATATAGTAAGAAAATTCCAGAGTAAATTGAAGAATCATTTTACATGCTAAGCTTTTTCGTAAATCAATGAAAAAAAAACTAAAAAATGTTTACAATTTGCAGTAATTGAATAAATCGCCTCTGTGCACTACGCAGTGTTCATCCATGGGCATACTGCCTTAGTTCTTTGGCTCTATCTACAAGGCCTCCAAATAATCCCCGAAAATGCTGCGCAGCCAATTCTCGCGCCCAACAAATGCCAGGCCTTGTAGATAGGCACAGGGCAACATGATAAGGCAGAGACAGGTGCAGATCAACGGGGACCTGGTGGGAGAGGAGGAGCTGGCAGCCTACCCTGCCTACATCATCTACCTAGCCCGCTGGAAACGTGCCAGTCGACGTGTGACCATGGTTAGGCCATCCCAACATTTAGAGCTTCTGTAAGCAGAAGAAAGTTGACAGGTCCTGTTCCCAGTCAGTTTCCTGTTCTTCAACGTCGGCTTCTTCCTCTACTACGTTGTGAGTCAGCCGGATAAGGAGCAGAGCGCCTGCGTGTTTCCCTAAGAGCGCATATTCTGTCCATACTTTTCTGCTTCGCTCAAATTAGGTTTCGTCCTAGTGTCATCAAAATTACTTGCTGCTGTGCCAGCTGATTTTTCCTTTTTTTCTACCAGATAATCTCAATTTTGCCTCTTAACACCGAACTGGAATATGTTTGCTGGAAGAATGTTTGGAAACTGGGGAACTAGGAGAGAATGTTCACTTTGGGAAGACCTGGTGGAGCAGAGGGCGTCGGCATCCACTCGTCTGCTGCAAATTTTGGCAAACTCCGTGATGGCAAGCTGTGGAGCAGGAGAGATAGGTTACAAGATGGTTGGTGATAGTAAAATTCGAATTCATCCTCCTCGCTCTCTTCCCCCGCCTTCTGTTCACAGTGGAAAAGAAGGCTTTCATCCCGAACGCTCACCACCTCTTCGTTCGTCTCCGCACAGTTCTCACTGCCCTCCTCGCAGCAGCATGAAAGCGACATTTATTGAAACTTTTGAAATAAAAAATTCAAAAAATAAAAAATGTAAAAAAAATTAATAAAAAATTTTCGAAATTCCTTGGATGAAATTTGAGAAGGTTATTCTGAAAAAGTTATGAGAAATAGGCAGACCAGTGATAGTGAGGTCCACAATGGTCTGAAGACCTCGCTCATCTCTGTCCTCGTAGCAGTGGAAGCGGAACCAGCCGACTATGGCTTGAGCTCCCATTGGAATGGGCACCGTCTTATGCTGGCAGGCTAGAGCAAAGACCTAATGTCATGAGTTCAAAACCCAAGAGACACCTACCCACAACCTCCACGACGATTCCGATCTCCTTCATGATGCACTTCATCCAGTAGATGCCGATGACCAGGTAAATGTCGCCCTCACTTTTCCACTCCCCCACCTCGTTTGCACAGGCTGGGAATGGGAGGCCAAACGACACTCATATATTGCACAAAAAGAGGGCTAAAACAAGTGACGTTGAGTCCGTTTTCGCTGCAGTGATAGACGTAGAAGCCTTCCCAAAACGTCTCATTCCAATCGTGGCCGTGACACTTCTCGCGAATGGCTGGAATTAGTTGTGCAACCAACGACATTTCTCTGACTTTTGTGTGAACCAGCAGCAGTGGCTGGATCCATGGTCGTTTCCACTGTCGCTAGTCCGCTGCCATCCCCAGCGATAGTAGTAGAATCCACATTTTGCGGTGAAGTAGTTGCACCGCTCCAACCCTCAGGAGCCATAGAGGATAGCTCAAAAGTGTCCTCTCGCTCTATCTCCAGAGCGTGCGTGCTTCCAGACAGTGTCGCGGTGGTGCTGGGCATTGGCTCAGTTAGTCCAACAGAGTCTGCCAGATGACATGGACGCTAACTAAGAAAGCAAACAAGGTATAGGGGGAACCGGTATAGAGGCAGATGGCCTGAGCGCCCCAGTGGATCTGGCACACAAAGTCCTGGCCATAGCGCAGCCAGCTCGGCTCCCTACCACCCGGCAGTAGGCAATGGTCCGTGTCCAGCTCACAGCAGCCTGCCCCAACCGTTTTTGCTCTCAATTGACAAGCTGAAGTCTTGAACTGAGGGTATGCAGCTGGGCAGTGGTCTGCACTCCGTGCTTCCGCTGTTCAATGCAAGTGCTGTGGAAGCGGCAGGGCAACAGCTGCGGACTGGCCCACCACCGCTCCGCGCCTACTGCAGTTACATTTCCGTCCAGCTCTTGGCAGCCTCAATTTTTGTCCTACTTTGGCCAATTGCCATGCGGATGCCAATCCTACCCACAGCCTCCACCATCCAGCCGTCTGAAGTGCGGAAGCATTGCATCCAGTAGGTGCTGAAGATGGTGAACTGCTGGCCCTCCGCCACCACTCGCCCCTCCAGGTCAGAACAGGCTTCAATACTTCTCCATTGCTCTTTGTTTCGCTCCGCCGCAATGCGAGACCGATGGTTTGGAGACCCTCGGCAGAACACTGGTAGTGGTAGAAGCCGAAGTGGAAGATCTCATCCGGGGCCCTGTCTTTGCAGCCTGTGTGCCCTCGTTTCTGGTTTTGGTATCCAGGCTGGTTGAGGGAAAGACCTGAATGGACGGGCTTCCCGGTCACCGGCCAAGTGCAGAGCAGCAGAAGGGCTACTAGCATTTTGTTCATGGCATTCCTGAATATACTTGAAATAGTGCGAGTGACTTTAGACAGACACTCCACGCACCAACAACTTTATGGTTCACCCATCTGTGCCTCCTCCCTGCTCTCTTTATATCCTGATCTATTGCGTCACTGCTTCTGCACTGGTACCATCGGAAGCCAAAAGCAAACTTAGAAAGTGGTTTGAGCCAATTGTACAGACGATAATGTGATCAACTATCGAAGATGTCTAAATTAAATTTCTCTAAATTAAAGTTCTCTAAGTTAAATTTTCGGGGCAGTTTCAATTTTTGGAGAAAGGATACCCACATTTGGCTTGCCGATGGTACCAGATTTATAAAAAAGGGGATCACAATTTTTTGGCAACCCTCATTTTGAGACATTTGACCTTCTCAGTTACTTTCAGAAACTAGCAAAATCTAATCACATCATCGAATTCAATGTGCCGTCTGAGCTCTTTCGGTGGCATTGCCTCGACATCTTCAAGCTAAAGATCCCAAATCAAATGAAGTATCGAAGAACACTTTCTTGTCAGAAAAGCTGCTAGGAATGAGCGAACGTCTTGTATGAGACCGGTAGGACGGGACTCCGTAGGTTCGAGCCAGTCGTGTGGCATAGGATTGGTCGGCAGGTCGGCACAGCAGATGGCTCAAGCACAGGGGCTCCCGTCTGGGGCACAGCCCATGGCTCCAATTCGCCTTCAAGGCCTGTTCTCCCTCCTTCCTTTGTAAACAACTGCTCTTCTTGGACTAGCCAGAAGCGAAGATGGCGTAGAAGATGGCCCCTGAAACCAGTACTGCCGCCCCAACCAGAAAAACGGGGCGCCATTCTTCTCGCGTACCCTAGGATGGCCTCATCTCCTCCCCCCAGTTACAGGAGAGGGAAAATGGAACCCCCTGGGTCAAGGCAGCAGCGACGAGTGGGGCGAGGATTCCGGGAATGGTGCCCAGTGTATTTCCCACACCTAGCAGGGTGCCAGCAAAGCGTGGTGCGATATCCAGATGATTCACCACCCAGCCCCCGTACTGCAGCCCCGACACACCCTGCGCTGCTCACCATCTCAGCTAAGCACCAGGAAGGGATTGACAATGTTGCCTGAGCAAGGGTGAGAAAGGTAACGGCAAGGATTTCTTCCCCACATTCACAGTAGGCTGTAGCCACAAAAAAGCCAGCTTGACCAAACAGAGCTCAAATCATCTTCCTGTAAGTTAATGGAGGTTTGGTGATTGGCAAAGGTAGGAACCTAGGATCATCATGAGCTTGCGAACATGGCCAGTGGATAGGTAGCGGTGCTTTCGGAGAAAGTCAGAAGCCACGCCAGCTACGTTGATAAACAACCAATAGGCGACATAGGGGATGGCCGAAAAGAAACCGTTCTGCAAGTATTAATCCCAGTTCCCGTTTGTATGGAAGTGAGGAAAGCAGGAACCGATTTGATGTCGAAGTTGAGAGCTTCTTTGAGGAAGGTGGGAAGCGAGGTAAGGATTAGGTATACACCGAAGTTACCCGTAGTATTGGCCACAATAATGGCCCAAACTGGCTTGGACATAAACATAGAGCGCCATGGCGTTCGCAATGTCTTCAATTTCTTCAAACCATCCTCCCACCCCTTGTTCTAGAAGGTTGGAAAAACCGTGCAGGGAGTATGATCCACCTGTCCGTGTAGAGAGTTAAGGATGAACTGCTGCTCATCTGGAGATATACGATGGCTCTCCAGAGGGGTGTTGAAGGCAATGAGGAACCAGGCCATGCACCAGAGCAGTCCCAGACTACCTTAATCCATTCATCATCCACATTCCTCGCTTCCAATTGGTCACTGAGGATGAACCGAAAACGTAGAAAATGCTGGGCCAGCCCGCAGCCTGGCACAGGTAGCCAGACAATGGAAACGTTATCACATTTCCAATCTACAGCTTGCCAATCTCGAATAGAGAAGAGGAAAGGGTGAACAGCTAGGTAAACCTGTGATCCAGCATAGCTGAAGCCTGTGAGAAGGCTGCGCTCAAGCGGTGGAGCCCAGTGGGACCAGAGGGCGTGTTGGGCAGGGAAAATGACACCCTGTCACTGCCCTCCTTGCTTCATCCAGCCCCCATTCAATGCAGGTGGGAATGTGACCTCGCCGAGTCCAGTGATGATGCGCAGTGCGATGAGGAGGCTCACGTGGCTGCCGGCTGCAAGGGGCACCAGCAGCGTGGCTATGGCCGCCGTGAGCATAGCCCAAAGGCACACATCTTTCCCGCCATACCTTCAGCTAACTTTTCAGCGGACTCAGTTTTGCAGGTGATTCTACAAATCACCTTTCTGCCAAAAGCCCGCCAGGGACCTGCGTGACCAGATAGCCCCAGAAGAAAGCGCCCAACAGGAGGCCCTGAGTTATCTTGTCCCAGACGAAGTGTCCGTACTCCTAGCACCTCCCTCTTTGCATGGAAAGGACATATTTTACTAGAATAAAGACCTTTTGCTCTGTCGTCTTTGCGCTCCAGGGCGAGCTACAAAGCGGGGCCTCTTGGACAGCCTTCTCTGTCCCATTGGGGCTGGCCAGTAGAGCGAGATGCGTATGGTTCAGCATGCAGACTAGCCCCACACTCAAAAGCATCTAATGGTGGGGCCAAAAAAAGTCAATGTTTTAGGGCAATGCCTAAGGTTGACGCGCTGGGCGTAGGCATTAGCAGTGCCCAGGAAACAAATGACGGCGAGTCCGAAACGAGAGGAGCGCCAGAACGGAGGACCTCAATATGGTCAGCCACCGTCTCTTTTCCTCCTCTCCCACTCTTTGCTTACCTTGTGGAGACTTTGTGGGAACTTCCCTGTACCTATGTGACATATTGGTACAGGGAATTTCTAGAGTACTAGAGTACTGGTACTAGAGCATTTTTTAGGCCGTGTCATTCGCGCGAGCTTGTTTGTGCTGCGGAAAAGACGATAGCAGCACACTCTCTGCCCTACCCCAATTTTAGTCTAGACTGCTCTATATTCCCATATGTTGTCTTGTTAAAGGCCTTTTTAATTTTCAATTGCTATGCCTTCTTTTTAAGATGCGATACGACAAATATCGAATGCTGAACAAAGCCATTAAACAAACAAATGAAACATTTGAACCTATGTTAACTGGGTATTCATATCCATAGGTCAACTTTATAAGTCTGGGTACAATGTTTTTCGATTGCTATCATAAAAATGGGGTCAGAAAACCTTGGATATCGGCCCTTGGATCATGTCTCTTAAAATGAAACGCAATAAATAAAACGCAAGACACCAAAAACCAGCACAAGCCAATCCAATCGCAGCCTTTAATTGCTCCTGGGCAGCAGAAAACAGTTGGCGGCAGTTGAGAGGCAGAGGGCAGTGATTGATAAAGGAGTGCTGGGTTGTTGAGGGCGGCGCCATCCATTCAAAACTGCCTAGACGCCCCTCATCCCAGCCACCGGGCGCAACCAATTGGTCTGAGGAGGCAGATACTACGCCCCCTCCTCTTCCTTTTCGGCCCTTCCACCTCCGCAGACACCTTTCCTACACGCCTTTTCACCCCCACCTTCACCCTCCTACAACACTCTCCCTCTCTTTTTCATCCACCGACACCGCGCGCCAGTTAAATGCACTCCCCTTGCCTTGCCTATTTCTTTCTAACTCTTGTCCATTTGGGCCGAGTGTCCATTTTCATTTAGTAGCCTTCCTTGACCTGTGACTCGCCTCTTTTCCAACTTCTCATCTCCATCCCTCTCCTCCTCCTTTGCTGGCGGAGGAGGAAAGAGGTTTACTTGATGGAGGGCAGACGTTGAGGGCAGGCGCGTCCTTTGTCCTATGCCGGTCATCAGCTGGCGCAAACCAGTTCCGGCCCCCGCCCCCTATACCTACTCAAACGCCAGACACTCACCCGACAGGCCTTTGCCCTCCCTGCCTTTGCAGCAAGCGATGCAGGGTGTCGGTAGGGAGGCCTTGAGGATGTCCTGAGGCATGGCCTGGGCACTGTGGCTGGTGGCCGGCCTGGTGGCCTGGCCTGGAGTTGGTGGAGAGCTATTTACCTCCATCGTGGGCCTGCAGAAGCTGCTGCGAGACGACGCCGCCATGAAGGCGCACATCCTGCCCTACGTCAGAGCTGAGCAGCGCCGATTGCAACAATTGCGACAGTCCATATCTTTTGACCTAGTCTCTATGAGCTCTTCATAGATGGCCTTGCCTAGGCTGGTGGAGGAGAAGTCGTGGCGCAGTCGACTGGCCCAGTGGGGCGTGAAGGATGGGAGACAGGAGCCGCTCACCTATTGGCGACTTTTGAAGAATTCTATAGCCTTCACAGCCGCTGCACTGAAGCTCATGCGAGAGACCACCGACTTCAACGGTCTCCACCCCTATCCTTCACTTTCTAAACTCCCAACCCTCTTTTAACCTAGACACATGCTCAGAACCCCTCCACCCCGCTCCCGGACATTTCCGAAAGTTCAGAACACTCCCGGGGGTTTTTCTGAAGTTCTTGCGCCGGCTACGCCCTACTCCTGGTACTATTGTCAGTCCTTGGTCGCACACGACTTATGGTGGTAGCCGTAGTAGCTCCCTATCGGTCGCTACGGCCAAGATAAGCCTCCAAAAAAATTTTGGAAATGGAAATTTTGGGTGGTCCCAAAAAGTAGTCCGGGAGTGTTCTGGCCCCCTCAGAGAACATGCAAATGCAGCAGCAGCATCAATTTTCGGCTATTGTGAGCTTTAGAAAATGATGAGAAAATTTAGAAAATGAAATTTCAGGACCAGCTCATAAACCCATATCTTTGTCAGAACTAGAGTGGAGCGGTCGCGAGAACTCGGCCTCCGAGGTGGACCTGGACGGGGCTGCCGCGGCCATCTTCCGTCTCCAGGACACCTACGGCCTGCCCCCGGAAACCCTGGCCCAGGGCCTGCTGCCTGGGGCCCCTCCTCAGGGCAAAGGGGAGGGCCTCTCTGCCGACGACGCCTTCCACCTGGGCTACTCCGCCGCCCAGGACTTCGACTTCTACCACGCCCTCCACTGGCTGAGGCTGGCAGAGAGGATGGCGGCGGAGGAGGAGGAGAGAGGAGGCTGGCTGGAGGGGCGGTCCTTCAATGATAGTCTGCTGTTCGACTACATCGCCTACAGCGCTTTCGAGCAGGGCAACCCCGAGTGGGCCGTCCACTATGCCCGGCTACTCAAGCAGCTAGGTTCCCAGCCTATTAATTGTGGCCGTCGAGTTTCTGCCAAACAGGGGATTCGATGGAGTTGGCTGGTTTGACTCCATTCTTTGCATTTTTCTATAGCTGGTATCCTAAAATGACACATTTCTACTAGAATTTCAAGAAACTGGTTGCTTCAATGGTGGGTTATTTTCAACCGAACTATTTGCTTGATTGGTTACCTCGGGTTAGGGATAGAGCTAAAGGGGGTTTGTGGTTTGAGTAATTTTGCTTTCAGGGATCAATTGCACTGAATGGGAGCCTGATTGCAGAGCCAAGCTACCCGGCAGTGGACAATTTGCGAATCTACGAGGAAGCTTTACACAACGCCAGCTCCATCTGGGATGGGCGGAAGGAAACGCTTCCGCCGCTGGCCAATGCCAGGAACACCAAGAACGCCTACCTGGACTACGAAGCTCTTTGTAGAGGGGAAAGTATCAAGGTCATCTATCGCCTATATCGCAATTTTCATATCCAGAATAAAGAAGTAGGATTGCCAGGCTCAAAATCTGTTCTGCTTCCTGCAACGCAGCAGTGCCTTCACACTCCTTGCTCCCTTCAAAATGGAAGTGGTGCACTTGCGTCCGCACATCTTCCTCATCCACGAGGCCATCTCGGAGGAAGAAGCCGCTCATCTACAAACCCTCGCCTCCCCCAAGGTCTGCCCCTAAGGCCCCCACTTTTGCAACGCCTATGAAAGGCAGACGGTGCAGTTGAAACGAGCGATGGTGGTGAAGGAGGAGGAGGAGGATGATGATTCCGATTCCCAAGCACGCCTGAGCGGTGAGCCAGCGGCAAGGGAGGCGGAGGCAGAGGACGGAGAAGGCAACATCATCGCCTCCTATCGCATCGCTCAAAAGTCTCTAGCCCCTGTCTCCAACGCAATGGGTCTTCAGCCCCTGGCCAGTACAGCATGTGGGTGGAGGACGAGGAGGACGCTGTGGTGGCAGATTTGAGCAGACGCGCAGCAGCCATCAGTGGCCTCGACGTTGCCTCCGCGGAGAACCTCCAGATCGCCAACTACGGCATCGGCGGACACTATGAGCCGCACTACGACATGACCACCGAAGTTCCAGCCACCTCTCCCACAATCCTCCATTCCTCTCTCATTCAAACAGCCAACCCTCCTCACAGGAAGCAGAGCTGGAACCGGTCTACAACGAGGACCACGGCAATCGCATCGCCACCCTACTCTTCTACGTCCTCTCTCTTATTCCTACCTCTTGGTCCCTAGCCCCCTACCACAGATTTTCAGCTGAGCGAGCCAGAGTCGGGCGGTGCGACGGTGTTCGAGGAGCTAGCACTGTCCATTCGACCCCAGGCTGTCCATCCCTCTCCTCCCCTTCCCCCAAAGCAGCCCCCATCGATCTTCAGAGAGCAGCCGCCTTCTGGCTGAACCTGGAGCTGACGGGGCGGCCGGACCTGACCACCCGGCACGCCGCCTGCCCCGTCCTCTACGGCCACAAGTGGGTGGCCAACAAGTGGCTGCACGAGTTTGGCCAGGAGCGGAGGAGACCCTGCCATACTAACAGCCACAGGCGCTGGGACGACATCCCTTTGGACCCCTGGCGCCCTACTTCAGTCTACGGAGTCTGATGGTCTTTTTTGCTCTGCATCCTGGCTGGCTGTGATCCCGGACTCTGCGGTTCTAATTGTGCCCCCATTTGATGACTAATGAGGGGATAGTTAGTGCAACTGGTGACTTGAGACGGGGCAGCGAGGGGGAGGCGTGAAATTGGCTGCCCCATTCCGCCTCCTTGCACCTAGCAGAGGTGGCACAGAGAAGGCAGCTGACGTGGGGGCCTTGATGGCATCAGGAACTCTATACAATTGAGGCTTATATAATACGTCAATTCACTCTCCCATGATGCCAGCCGAAAAGCACGAGTGACATTTGCCACTTCCTTCGCAAAGCTTTTAGGAAGGCTTGGGCTGTTGACTGTTTTAGGGCCCGGGGATTCGGTTACTGGCTTTTCTGCGCCAGGTTCAAATGACTTCTTTAGGCGGGCACTTTTCCATGCACACCTACGCCTAAAAGGCAAAACGGGAAGGCAGCTGAAGATCGGAAAAGGATGACAAGTTGGGGACTGTGTCTACTGCTGGGCCTACTGGTCGTGGTTTCGATGAGCAGCAGTGAAGCGGGGCCAGTGCTGGCTCGCAAACCTTTTCGCCCTCCCATCGCTCGTCTTCTTCCTCGCAGACTTCCAACTGTCAGTAATTGAGAAGCCTTCAATCCTGCCCAATCAATCATCAAACTTTAACTTATGACCAATTTCTTAGAACTTTCCTCACACAGGTTTGCAGGTTGCACCACAGGTTTGCTTAGTTGGGCATTTTACTGCCTCATGCACCAAAAATAAGCTGACAAAAAATTTCCACAAAGGACTTGTTTCTGAAATATGTGGGGGTATTTTGGTTGAATATTTGAACAAGTAGGAGGAAGTATTGTAATTTCGGGGAACTGGAGCAAGTGGGTTGGCGTTGAAAAGAGCTTGTTCGAAGAAGGTTTTTTGTTCAGTCAAACATGGTAGATTGCAGCATGGATGGAAGATAGCTTGTAGGCCGAAAGGAGGACTTTTAAGCGCGGCGGGCTGGAGATGTGGGCGTTGAGCCGATTCCCAGTGAGCGAAGAGCTGGGCTGGCCCAACAAACGCGGCAACTCTCGGCCGCCCAGTCTCCTCCTTCCATTCCTCCTACATTCCTCTACCTCCATCAATGGTTGACAGGGAACTTGGACGGCCTGCGTGGCTGCTTCTTCAAGCTCTGCGACATCTACGGAAACGATTATTGATCATCAGCCCATCCTCACCTTTCTTCATGTGCCAACCCACAACGATGCTGCGTGAAACTAGTTGGACTGTCGGTGTGAGAAGGCATGGCAGTCGAATGGCTTAGAGCTTGTTTTAACCTTTTTGGTTGGTTGCCCAAAAATGGTTGCCCAAAAATTTAGACCCCCTTTTTTGTTTTTTTTTCGAAACTGGTCATAATTCTAAGAAGCTGAATTCAAAGATTTAAGAAGACATAATTAGTTGTAGCTTTTGAAATTCTGTAATTTCTAATTAAACATTAAAAGACTTGTGAAGATTAATTTTGAAAAAAATACCATCCATGAAAACTGAAAATCGAATCAATATTAGTTTCAACGTTTTCTTAGGCTCTACCTTTCCGAAGTTACAAATCTGAGAGCAGTTCATTTTCATTTTAAATCTGAGGCGGCTACGCTGCCGCTTCCGGAAACAGCTACGCTGCCGCTTCTGGAGGGAGCTCATCCATTTAGTTCCTTCTGCTGGGCGGAAACAGAAGTAGCAGGGACTCATTCATTTTTGTTAAAAAGCAGAAGAGGTTCGTTCATCTTCAAACCGGAAGCAGCTGGAGCTTGTTCATTTTCTATGAAATTGGCAGTGGAATTAGATATGCCTCTTTTTTACTGACCATCCCATTCATGAGAACATTTGCACGTGTTTGCATTCAATTATGCACATGTATAGGCTGGGCAAAAATGAACCTTTTTCTTTAATATCTATGGATTGGAAAAGAGCCAAAAAATACACATAAAAAAACACACCCATTCTATGTACGCTACTCTAGGTTCATATACAGGTATTATAACATCGTATAAAACCAGCACAAGACAACCATGCTTGGTTTTAACCATTCGGAAGCGACTTATGGAAAATTGGAGGCAGCTTTAAGTTGCCTCCAATTTTAGGGCGGAGGCAGCTACGCTTCCACCTCCAATTTGGAGTAAATGAACAAGTTCCTTCCACTTTACAGGTGGGAGTGGAGTCGCTTCCACCTCCAATTTTGAGTAAATGAACAGAAGTCCCTTCCGCTTCCGCTTTGAAAGCGGTAGCGACTCCACTTCCAATTTGAAAATGAACAAGTCACTTCCACTATTGGAAGCGACCGGAACTTATTCATTTACTCAAAATTAGAAGGAACTAAATGAACAGCTACAGTAGCTGTTTCCGGAAGCGGGGTCGCTTCCGCCTCCAATTTAGAGTAAATGAACTGCTCTCTGAATAGATAATTTCCCACAAAGGTGCATGAGCGATATCGAGATATCGAGCATTAGGCAACATAACAAACCGAGCATTGACATCTCATCAGGTACTCAAATTGACAGTTGTATTTAGCGATCGCTTTCATCTTCTCTTCATCCTCACCTTCGTCGACGCCAGGGCGAGGAAAAGGGCCCGTTCATCATGGGCGACTGGAAGCCAGGCGGGCTGAAGAAATTGGAAGACGGGAAGCTGTTGAAGGCGCTGGGTCCGGGGCCAAATAGGGAAGCGTCGGGGAAGCCATTGAAAGAGTCCATGGGTCCGGGGCCAAATAGGGAAGAGTCTGGGAATCCGTTGAAGGCGTCCATGGGCCCGGGCGCGAAGAGGGAGTCCAGATTGGGCAGCTCCTGCTCCCAGTGCGGGGGCTGCCATCTGGTGTTGGGGAAGAAGTCCTTGCGATAGTCTCGGAAGTAGGTCCCCGGAATGCCCCACTCCCCCCACCGCCCACCCTCCGGCAGCGACATCAGCCCGCACACCTGCACACCCCTTGGGTATTTGCCACAAAATGTCCTTTTTTAAAGCTCTCTCAGCGTCACTATATCGCCGCTATCTAAGCCTTAACCTAAGCCATTTGGAAAATAAACGGATTTGCGGCAAATGCCTCCTCACTGCTCCATATTTGGTCAAGGCCTGAGGGGAGGGACGGGGTATGAAGGAGGGGCCAATGTTTCTGGGACAGCTAGGAGGCAGAGGAATGCGAATAGGAGCAAAAGAAGCTTAAACCTGGCCAGGCAGTGCCTCAACAACGCAGGTGCCCTTGCGAGAGGGCATGGGGTGGAAGCGGGCGAGGTTGAGGCGGATGAGACAACAGCCGGAGGCGCAGTCCAGGTTGCTGCTGCAGGCCGTCCCGTTCGGCAGCGATTCCACCTTCATCCCCGCCTCTGCCGCCTTCTGCCCCAATCTCGCCTCAGCACTCATCCCATTTCCACTTCAAAGGTCAGCTCTGGCTCAAAAACCTTCCGCCTAGGCTTGGCCGAGGCCCAATTGCTGGTGAGCATGAGGAGGGCGACCAGTGTCAGTCGCCAGCTTCGCATTCTTAGACCATTCTTCTGGCTGGAGCTGCAGAGCAGGATGCAGCCTAGGGAGGAAAGAAAGAGAGCTGCAAAGCGGGCTGTGGGGCTTTGTGTGCGGCTCCGTGAGACGACCTGAGCACACAATTTCACACATGCACTCCCATCCTCTCCTGTCCCCCTTCTCTCACTGCCGTTGTTGCATCTCCAAGGCTCACGACGGCCAAATAAGGCCTCCTCCCTTCGTTCACTGATGAGACTGGAGGAGCGGCAAGCGGTTTGGCATCGGTGCCTTTAGGGCCTCTTCTTAGCCCCTGTGGCGGAAGCGATGCGGAGATGCTGGGAGAGCCAGGCTGTTTGCTTTTCGGACGCCAGGCCCGACATTTGCCGGCGGCCCCCCTTCACAGCACTCTGCCCAACTTCCCGCCGACTCTCCACTTCGCAGAGGATGTCTCGAAATTCTATTTCCCGGAGTCCTCCGCATGGAGAGAAGCTGAAACACGGGACCAAACTGAAGAAAATGCATGAATCTGGCTCAGGCAACCGCAGGAGCCGAATAGGAGCAAGAAAGATGTGCAGAAATATATGGGACGTTCTGGAAGAAAAGTGTTGCGGGGACTGGGAGGCGCATGGAAGTAGGGTGGGCGGTGTCCGATGGCTGGAGGGGAGCGGAGAGAGGTGTCTTGGCCCCCTCGGTACCCCCTTTCACGTACTCCCTGAATCTGCCACCACACTTTTCTCTGCCCTATACAGCTTCAACACCTTAAAGCTGCTCCCTCTTCTGCGCATATTACAGACGGATTGCTGAGGTGATTCAGTTTCCTTTCCGCAAAAATGCCATTTAGGTTTTTTCTAAATATTTGTTTCTATCAGAAAGCCATGCTGTCTGTTGAACTCAAAGGTGCCTTGTGAATTCACAGACCTTCATTCTTATAGTATTTATGGTACATCTGTAAGGGCTACAAATTGTTAGCCGTAGGAAGTTGAAAGAAAGATGGTAGAAGTTTAGAAGGTGATGTTTGAGGGGTATTGGTGGATGGAGGTGGAGGAGTGGTCGGAGGAGGGCTCGGGGCCAGGCGTCTCGGGTCTGTCGGAGATGTCGGAGGCCTCGCCTCTCCCTGCCCCGCCACCGCCCGACCCCGGCCCCCTCCCACTCCCGCCCGACCCCCTGCTCTGGGACCACTGGCTTGCCTACCTTGCCACCCGCCTATCCGCTCCTCAATGGTCCTCCCCTTCTCTTACCCCATCTTTCTTTCCTCCTCGTCCAACCTCCTCCTCCTGCTCAGACTCATCAATCAATTGAGGGAGGCATACTGGACGGGCTATCTGCGTGCCTTTGGACTGGAAGCTCTTCCTCCGCACCTCGTCCCCTTCTTCGCACCCGTCTTCCACGCCCTACAGACTCAGCCGCCACTCCGTTCCCTTCCTCTCCTCAAAGCACACTCCCAGTCAGCCATTAGTCACACACATTTATCAGCACTACGTTAATCACCAAAAAGCAGCCCAGAGATCAGACAGAGCAAAAAGAGAGCCTCCTGCGAGAAGCTCTTCTTAGGGCTGATTAATCTTCCAGCGCTTTTGCCGCACTTGTCTGGAAATAGGATCCTATGTGCCAGCGGCTGTGCCCACCTTCCTTCCGCTTCCCCCGCCTAGGCGACCTGATTAGAGAGGCCTGCTTTTTGCGCCTGCCTTATCTGCCCCCCTCCACCGCCTAGCGCAACTTTCCTTCTTTGTTTACCGCTCCCACCCCTTGTTGCCAGGGTCAACGGCTGTCCAGAAAGCAATCGTCCCCTTCCTCGCGTGGCCTGAGATTGGTAGAGGCTTCTGGAGCGCTCCTGGCAGGCTCCGAAATAGCCGAGAACAGCTGCCAGCCCATCCCCACTCCACATCCGCCCCTGCCAGTAAAAATGAACGCGTCACCTTCTGGCCCCCCTCCTTTTAGCCCTCCAATCCCTTTGCCTATAGACTGGAGGAGGTCGTGTGTCTGGGGGCACAAGAAAAGGCCGCTGCCAGCTTGACTTGGCCCGGCGTTTTTGCGCGACCGAGTAGGGTGGGCTTTCTCTCCCTGTGTCTAGGGGGACTGGAGGGAAGCAGCAGGGGGAAGGTTGATGTATGAGGGCAGGGCGTGAGAAGCGCGCTGTTTCCTCCCCCTGTCCTCCTATTCCTGTCCCGCAACCTTTGGCCTGCCTTTGCTCCATTCATTTGGCGCCGCCCCTCCAGATATTATACTCCGCGCCCTTCTGACGCTTCCTGCCTCCTGCAGCTGTGAGGTGTGAATAGGAGTGGGAAGGAGGGCCATGGGCAATGCGGCGGTGTCCAAGCGCCCGCAGAGTCAGGAGAGCGCCGCTGCTGACCAGGACTCTGCGCTGGCTGGTTAGCCATTTTCTAGCTGCATTTGCGCACTGATGGAAAGTTGGAGCGACTAGCTGAGTAGGTCAGCTGAGAATACCTACCTAGCCTCCCTTCAATTGACCTAATTGATTCAGAGAGCACGAGCTTGTCAGGATGCCTTGCTACTTTCTTGCCCCCTACTACTACCTTGTCAGACTCGGGGAGCTGTGTGTGTGGGGCACAGAGGCACGCTGCTGTGACTAGGAGTAGATTTCTAGGCAGGCAGGTTGCAGCATGGGGCTATTTTTAGCCAGCTCTATCTCTCTATGCAGAGACGGGGGGCATGGGGGGAAGGCAGAGTGGGGGGTAGAGGGGGTGAGTGTGGTAGGTTGATGCAGTAGGCTGGGGTGTATGCGCGCATTGGGAGAGCGCTTGCGACTGAGTGATCGGGCGAAATAAGCGCACAGGGAAAGCCACCGTCCATGTCCCTTCCAGAACGACCCCCGCTCCCGACCCTCCCACGCCTTCCCTCGCAGCTCCAGGCACGCAGACGTTAACTCATTTGCCTTCATTTCTGCCCTCCTGCCTTTTCTTTCATTATTGGCCTATGGGCTGTCTATCCTGCTTCACCTACTTACTTACACCATGCAACGCTGGTCCCTGGCAAAGGCTTGCGTTTCATTCCTGAAGCTGGCTGTTTGGAAGACGAACTTTCATGGGAGGCGAAATAGGACTAGACGTTGTCATGCTTTCTCACAAGTTGAGATCGAAAAATGATGGCTAAATGAGTATCCAACAAGAGAATTTTTGGAAACAGTTTGACGAACATTTGGTTTCCAGCCGTGCTACTTGCGGTTTTTTTCGATTGCGAGGGTGCCTTTATTTTTCCAATTGATTTTAACACCGGTCATCAAAATAATTTACCACATTTTCAGCGATAGTATGTTTTAATATTTGAAAAATAAATGAGCTAATAAAATAAAATAATAAAAAATAAAATAACTGACGACCCTCATATTTAGCTAAGCTGAGGCTTTGGCCCCGACGCGTCGTGGTTTGATCAGAAGAGTGGACTGAGATGGACGAAAATAGACTAGAAGGCTAGAATGACGAGGAGTGAAGGGAAGAGAAGGGTGGGGGAGCGAAGGGTTAGGAGGAGAAGCGGAGGGGGGAAGAGGGGAGTGGATGAGGGACAGAGAGGCTGGAGGGGGAGGGGGCAAGGAGCATCGTCTCTGCATCGTCCCCTCTAACCCCGCTCGCTTTATCGACCTTTCCAGCACTCATCCCCCTTCGCTTCACCCACCAGCCATCCTCCTCAACTAGCCAATATGCACCACCCAGCTAGCCTATACACAGACACACACAAGCACGCTCTCATGAAGCCTGCAGCAGCTGCCCCTCTTCTCCATTTCCCTGCGCCCCCTCCCCTTCCAACCCCCGCCTCTCTCTCTCTACCTCCCTCGCCCAAGCCTGCCCTCTCCCTCGTCCCCTCAACCCCCTCTGCTGCCAGCCTGCGTCTAGCGCTCAGCTGAATGCCCACCCTTTTCTGCTTTCTATTACCAAACAAGCACATACTCCCTTTCATGCCCCCAGCCCTCTGCCCTCAGCCTCTACAAATCACCCACTCCGGGCCAAGCCTGCCCTCCTCCCTTCCCCTCTCCCACCCGCCTCCTCCTCCTTCCTCCCACCCTCCCTCTTTCCACCACACACCCAGCCCAGGCCCCCACGGCATCCCTTTTTTGAGCCACTTCCCGCCAGCGCGAGACTCTGGGCTAGGCCAGGGCCAGGCTCTGCTCCACAGAGCCGCTTCGCCCTTCCCTTCAATCCCCCCACTTTGGCCCCCTTATCAAACCGCGGCTCTTGGACGGCCGAGGTCACCCCCAACCCCCAATCCGCTCCTCTCCAAAGGCCTTCCATTCCGCCCCCCACCCACTCCTTCTACCCCCACACACCCTCCCCTTCCATCCTCCACAGCCCATCATCCTTCCACTTTTTCATCCTCTCCCATCACTTCCTCCGCTTTCTCCTCTTCCGCTTCATTTCCCGCCGCATCCTTCTTCCTTCATTCCCCCTGCTCCCACCTCCCCACATTCTTGTGCCCCCCACCCTTCTAAGTCTCTGCCCAAAAGTTGTTTGAGATAGGGGAGGGGGCCAGGAGTTGAGGGGCAGGAGTGGTCCGAGAGAGGGATTCGGTGTGAGCAGTGAGAAGTATGGGCTGGGGGAGGCTGGGCGGCTCCTAATTGCCCTTCGCCCTCGCCCTCTTCCCTCCCTCGCAGCTCCCGGCGGCCTTCCTCCCCCCTCCCCACCTCTCCTCCTCCTCAAGCCTTCCCAATCCGCTCCCCTCCCCCTCCCTTCCTTCCCCTTCATTTTGCCCATAGCCGGCTTCCTTCACTCCTCCTTCAGCTTTCCTTCCCTGCCCCTAACAAGCAATACTGAACTGAACGAAGAATACTACAAATAACATATCGTGAGCTCCTATACCAGTAGCCCGACATAGGGCTGGACAGGGGTAGTCTGTCATGCTCCAACGAGTTCTCCATGAACGTCTGCGTGGCCTTGTTCTCCACTCTGTCGCCCAGCTCCCAACTTCCCTCCAAATGGACTCCAGACAGCTTCACCTTTTCTCCCAATGGCAGCTCCTATACCAGTAGCCCTGAACACATAGGGCCGTAGTATTGGACTCCAGACAGCGTTTCGAATGGCAGCTCCTATACCAGTAGCCCTACATAGGGCTGTAGTATAGGGGTAGTTGGTCATGTTGAACGAGTTCTCCATGAACGTCTGCGTGGCCTTGTTCTCCATCTTGTCGCCCAGCTCCCAACTTCCCTCCAATGGACTCCAGACAGCGTTTCGAATGGCAGCTCCTATACCAGTAGCCCTACATAGGGCTGTAGTATAGGGGTAGTTGGTCATGTTGAACGAGTTCTCCATGAACGTCTGCGTGGCCTTGTTCTCCATCTTGTCGCCCAGCTCCCAACTTCCCTCCAATGGACTCCAGACAGCGTTTCGAATGGCAGCTCCTATACCAGTAGCCCTACATAGGGCTGTAGTATAGGGGTAGTTGGTCATGTTGAACGAGTTCTCCATGAACGTCTGCGTGGGCTTGTTCTCCATCTTGTCGCCCAGCTCCCAACTTCCCTCCAATGGACTCCAGACAGCGTTTCGAATGGCAGCTCCTATACCAGTAGCCCTACATAGGGCTGTAGTATAGGGGTAGTTGGTCATGTTGAACGAGTTCTCCATGAACGTCTGCGTGGCCTTGTTCTCCATCTTGTCGCCCAGCTCCCAACTTCCCTCCAATGGACTCCAGACAGCGTTTCGAATGGCAGCTCCTATACCAGTAGCCCTACATAGGGCTGTAGTATAGGGGTAGTTGGTCATGTTGAACGAGTTCTCCATGAACGTCTGCGTGGCCTTGTTCTCCATCTTGTCGCCCAGCTCCCAACTTCCCTCCAATGGACTCCAGACAGCGTTTCGAATGGCAGCTCCTATACCAGTAGCCCTACATAGGGCTGTAGTATAGGGGTAGTTGGTCATGTTGAACGAGTTCTCCATGAACGTCTGCGTGGGCTTGTTCTCCATCTTGTCGCCCAGCTCCCAACTTCCCTCCAATGGACTCCAGACAGCGTTTCGAATGGCAGCTCCTATACCAGTAGCCCTACATAGGGCTGTAGTATAGGGGTAGTTGGTCATGTTGAACGAGTTCTCCATGAACGTCTGCGTGGGCTTGTTCTCCATCTTGTCGCCCAGCTCCCAACTTCCCTCCAATGGACTCCAGACAGCGTTTCGAATGGCAGCTCCTATACCAGTAGCCCTACATAGGGCTGTAGTATAGGGGTAGTTGGTCATGTTGAACGAGTTCTCCATGAACGTCTGCGTGGGCTTGTTCTCCATCTTGTCGCCCAGCTCCCAACTTCCCTCCAATGGACTCCAGACAGCGTTTCGAATGGCAGCTCCTATACCAGTAGCCCTACATAGGGCTGTAGTATAGGGGTAGTTGGTCATGTTGAACGAGTTCTCCATGAACGTCTGCGTGGCCTTGTTCTCCATCTTGTCGCCCAGCTCCCAACTTCCCTCCAATGGACTCCAGACAGCGTTTCGAATGGCAGCTCCTATACCAGTAGCCCTACATAGGGCTGTAGTATAGGGGTAGTTGGTCATGTTGAACGAGTTCTCCATGAACGTCTGCGTGGGCTTGTTCTCCATCTTGTCGCCCAGCTCCCAACTTCCCTCCAATGGACTCCAGACAGCGTTTCGAATGGCAGCTCCTATACCAGTAGCCCTACATAGGGCTGTAGTATAGGGGTAGTTGGTCATGTTGAACGAGTTCTCCATGAACGTCTGCGTGGCCTTGTTCTCCATCTTGTCGCCCAGCTCCCAACTTCCCTCCAATGGACTCCAGACAGCGTTTCGAATGGCAGCTCCTATACCAGTAGCCCTACATAGGGCTGTAGTATAGGGGTAGTTGGTCATGTTGAACGAGTTCTCCATGAACGTCTGCGTGGCCTTGTTCTCCATCTTGTCGCCCAGCTCCCAACTTCCCTCCAATGGACTCCAGACAGCGTTTCGAATGGCAGCTCCTATACCAGTAGCCCTACATAGGGCTGTAGTATAGGGGTAGTTGGTCATGTTGAACGAGTTCTCCATGAACGTCTGCGTGGCCTTGTTCTCCATCTTGTCGCCCAGCTCCCAACTTCCCTCCAATGGACTCCAGACAGCGTTTCGAATGGCAGCTCCTATACCAGTAGCCCTACATAGGGCTGTAGTATAGGGGTAGTTGGTCATGTTGAACGAGTTCTCCATGAACGTCTGCGTGGCCTTGTTCTCCATCTTGTCGCCCAGCTCCCAACTTCCCTCCAATGGACTCCAGACAGCGTTTCGAATGGCAGCTCCTATACCAGTAGCCCTACATAGGGCTGTAGTATAGGGGTAGTTGGTCATGTTGAACGAGTTCTCCATGAACGTCTGCGTGGCCTTGTTCTCCATCTTGTCGCCCAGCTCCCAACTTCCCTCCAATGGACTCCAGACAGCGTTTCGAATGGCAGCTCCTATACCAGTAGCCCTACATAGGGCTGTAGTATAGGGGTAGTTGGTCATGTTGAACGAGTTCTCCATGAACGTCTGCGTGGCCTTGTTCTCCATCTTGTCGCCCAGCTCCCAACTTCCCTCCAATGGACTCCAGACAGCGTTTCGAATGGCAGCTCCTATACCAGTAGCCCTACATAGGGCTGTAGTATAGGGGTAGTTGGTCATGTTGAACGAGTTCTCCATGAACGTCTGCGTGGCCTTGTTCTCCATCTTGTCGCCCAGCTCCCAACTTCCCTCCAATGGACTCCAGACAGCGTTTCGAATGGCAGCTCCTATACCAGTAGCCCTACATAGGGCTGTAGTATAGGGGTAGTTGGTCATGTTGAACGAGTTCTCCATGAACGTCTGCGTGGCCTTGTTCTCCATCTTGTCGCCCAGCTCCCAACTTCCCTCCAATGGACTCCAGACAGCGTTTCGAATGGCAGCTCCTATACCAGTAGCCCTACATAGGGCTGTAGTATAGGGGTAGTTGGTCATGTTGAACGAGTTCTCCATGAACGTCTGCGTGGGCTTGTTCTCCATCTTGTCGCCCAGCTCCCAACTTCCCTCCAATGGACTCCAGACAGCGTTTCGAATGGCAGCTCCTATACCAGTAGCCCTACATAGGGCTGTAGTATAGGGGTAGTTGGTCATGTTGAACGAGTTCTCCATGAACGTCTGCGTGGCCTTGTTCTCCATCTTGTCGCCCAGCTCCCAACTTCCCTCCAATGGACTCCAGACAGCGTTTCGAATGGCAGCTCCTATACCAGTAGCCCTACATAGGGCTGTAGTATAGGGGTAGTTGGTCATGTTGAACGAGTTCTCCATGAACGTCTGCGTGGCCTTGTTCTCCATCTTGTCGCCCAGCTCCCAACTTCCCTCCAATGGACTCCAGACAGCGTTTCGAATGGCAGCTCCTATACCAGTAGCCCTACATAGGGCTGTAGTATAGGGGTAGTTGGTCATGTTGAACGAGTTCTCCATGAACGTCTGCGTGGCCTTGTTCTCCATCTTGTCGCCCAGCTCCCAACTTCCCTCCAATGGACTCCAGACAGCGTTTCGAATGGCAGCTCCTATACCAGTAGCCCTACATAGGGCTGTAGTATAGGGGTAGTTGGTCATGTTGAACGAGTTCTCCATGAACGTCTGCGTGGCCTTGTTCTCCATCTTGTCGCCCAGCTCCCAACTTCCCTCCAATGGACTCCAGACAGCGTTTCGAATGGCAGCTCCTATACCAGTAGCCCTACATAGGGCTGTAGTATAGGGGTAGTTGGTCATGTTGAACGAGTTCTCCATGAACGTCTGCGTGGGCTTGTTCTCCATCTTGTCGCCCAGCTCCCAACTTCCCTCCAATGGACTCCAGACAGCGTTTCGAATGGCAGCTCCTATACCAGTAGCCCTACATAGGGCTGTAGTATAGGGGTAGTTGGTCATGTTGAACGAGTTCTCCATGAACGTCTGCGTGGCCTTGTTCTCCATCTTGTCGCCCAGCTCCCAACTTCCCTCCAATGGACTCCAGACAGCGTTTCGAATGGCAGCTCCTATACCAGTAGCCCTACATAGGGCTGTAGTATAGGGGTAGTTGGTCATGTTGAACGAGTTCTCCATGAACGTCTGCGTGGCCTTGTTCTCCATCTTGTCGCCCAGCTCCCAACTTCCCTCCAATGGACTCCAGACAGCGTTTCGAATGGCAGCTCCTATACCAGTAGCCCTACATAGGGCTGTAGTATAGGGGTAGTTGGTCATGTTGAACGAGTTCTCCATGAACGTCTGCGTGGGCTTGTTCTCCATCTTGTCGCCCAGCTCCCAACTTCCCTCCAATGGACTCCAGACAGCGTTTCGAATGGCAGCTCCTATACCAGTAGCCCTACATAGGGCTGTAGTATAGGGGTAGTTGGTCATGTTGAACGAGTTCTCCATGAACGTCTGCGTGGCCTTGTTCTCCATCTTGTCGCCCAGCTCCCAACTTCCCTCCAATGGACTCCAGACAGCGTTTCGAATGGCAGCTCCTATACCAGTAGCCCTACATAGGGCTGTAGTATAGGGGTAGTTGGTCATGTTGAACGAGTTCTCCATGAACGTCTGCGTGGGCTTGTTCTCCATCTTGTCGCCCAGCTCCCAACTTCCCTCCAATGGACTCCAGACAGCGTTTCGAATGGCAGCTCCTATACCAGTAGCCCTACATAGGGCTGTAGTATAGGGGTAGTTGGTCATGTTGAACGAGTTCTCCATGAACGTCTGCGTGGGCTTGTTCTCCATCTTGTCGCCCAGCTCCCAACTTCCCTCCAATGGACTCCAGACAGCGTTTCGAATGGCAGCTCCTATACCAGTAGCCCTACATAGGGCTGTAGTATAGGGGTAGTTGGTCATGTTGAACGAGTTCTCCATGAACGTCTGCGTGGCCTTGTTCTCCATCTTGTCGCCCAGCTCCCAACTTCCCTCCAATGGACTCCAGACAGCGTTTCGAATGGCAGCTCCTATACCAGTAGCCCTACATAGGGCTGTAGTATAGGGGTAGTTGGTCATGTTGAACGAGTTCTCCATGAACGTCTGCGTGGCCTTGTTCTCCATCTTGTCGCCCAGCTCCCAACTTCCCTCCAATGGACTCCAGACAGCGTTTCGAATGGCAGCTCCTATACCAGTAGCCCTACATAGGGCTGTAGTATAGGGGTAGTTGGTCATGTTGAACGAGTTCTCCATGAACGTCTGCGTGGCCTTGTTCTCCATCTTGTCGCCCAGCTCCCAACTTCCCTCCAATGGACTCCAGACAGCGTTTCGAATGGCAGCTCCTATACCAGTAGCCCTACATAGGGCTGTAGTATAGGGGTAGTTGGTCATGTTGAACGAGTTCTCCATGAACGTCTGCGTGGCCTTGTTCTCCATCTTGTCGCCCAGCTCCCAACTTCCCTCCAATGGACTCCAGACAGCGTTTCGAATGGCAGCTCCTATACCAGTAGCCCTACATAGGGCTGTAGTATAGGGGTAGTTGGTCATGTTGAACGAGTTCTCCATGAACGTCTGCGTGGCCTTGTTCTCCATCTTGTCGCCCAGCTCCCAACTTCCCTCCAATGGACTCCAGACAGCGTTTCGAATGGCAGCTCCTATACCAGTAGCCCTACATAGGGCTGTAGTATAGGGGTAGTTGGTCATGTTGAACGAGTTCTCCATGAACGTCTGCGTGGCCTTGTTCTCCATCTTGTCGCCCAGCTCCCAACTTCCCTCCAATGGACTCCAGACAGCGTTTCGAATGGCAGCTCCTATACCAGTAGCCCTACATAGGGCTGTAGTATAGGGGTAGTTGGTCATGTTGAACGAGTTCTCCATGAACGTCTGCGTGGCCTTGTTCTCCATCTTGTCGCCCAGCTCCCAACTTCCCTCCAATGGACTCCAGACAGCGTTTCGAATGGCAGCTCCTATACCAGTAGCCCTACATAGGGCTGTAGTATAGGGGTAGTTGGTCATGTTGAACGAGTTCTCCATGAACGTCTGCGTGGCCTTGTTCTCCATCTTGTCGCCCAGCTCCCAACTTCCCTCCAATGGACTCCAGACAGCGTTTCGAATGGCAGCTCCTATACCAGTAGCCCTACATAGGGCTGTAGTATAGGGGTAGTTGGTCATGTTGAACGAGTTCTCCATGAACGTCTGCGTGGCCTTGTTCTCCATCTTGTCGCCCAGCTCCCAACTTCCCTCCAATGGACTCCAGACAGCGTTTCGAATGGCAGCTCCTATACCAGTAGCCCTACATAGGGCTGTAGTATAGGGGTAGTTGGTCATGTTGAACGAGTTCTCCATGAACGTCTGCGTGGCCTTGTTCTCCATCTTGTCGCCCAGCTCCCAACTTCCCTCCAATGGACTCCAGACAGCGTTTCGAATGGCAGCTCCTATACCAGTAGCCCTACATAGGGCTGTAGTATAGGGGTAGTTGGTCATGTTGAACGAGTTCTCCATGAACGTCTGCGTGGCCTTGTTCTCCATCTTGTCGCCCAGCTCCCAACTTCCCTCCAATGGACTCCAGACAGCGTTTCGAATGGCAGCTCCTATACCAGTAGCCCTACATAGGGCTGTAGTATAGGGGTAGTTGGTCATGTTGAACGAGTTCTCCATGAACGTCTGCGTGGCCTTGTTCTCCATCTTGTCGCCCAGCTCCCAACTTCCCTCCAATGGACTCCAGACAGCGTTTCGAATGGCAGCTCCTATACCAGTAGCCCTACATAGGGCTGTAGTATAGGGGTAGTTGGTCATGTTGAACGAGTTCTCCATGAACGTCTGCGTGGCCTTGTTCTCCATCTTGTCGCCCAGCTCCCAACTTCCCTCCAATGGACTCCAGACAGCGTTTCGAATGGCAGCTCCTATACCAGTAGCCCTACATAGGGCTGTAGTATAGGGGTAGTTGGTCATGTTGAACGAGTTCTCCATGAACGTCTGCGTGGCCTTGTTCTCCATCTTGTCGCCCAGCTCCCAACTTCCCTCCAATGGACTCCAGACAGCGTTTCGAATGGCAGCTCCTATACCAGTAGCCCTACATAGGGCTGTAGTATAGGGGTAGTTGGTCATGTTGAACGAGTTCTCCATGAACGTCTGCGTGGCCTTGTTCTCCATCTTGTCGCCCAGCTCCCAACTTCCCTCCAATGGACTCCAGACAGCGTTTCGAATGGCAGCTCCTATACCAGTAGCCCTACATAGGGCTGTAGTATAGGGGTAGTTGGTCATGTTGAACGAGTTCTCCATGAACGTCTGCGTGGCCTTGTTCTCCATCTTGTCGCCCAGCTCCCAACTTCCCTCCAATGGACTCCAGACAGCGTTTCGAATGGCAGCTCCTATACCAGTAGCCCTACATAGGGCTGTAGTATAGGGGTAGTTGGTCATGTTGAACGAGTTCTCCATGAACGTCTGCGTGGCCTTGTTCTCCATCTTGTCGCCCAGCTCCCAACTTCCCTCCAATGGACTCCAGACAGCGTTTCGAATGGCAGCTCCTATACCAGTAGCCCTACATAGGGCTGTAGTATAGGGGTAGTTGG
>JASANA010009388.1:0-29272 GCA_030248095.1 Ptycholaimellus sp. GST1_10 | reverse complement strand
GTTTGTATCTCATCGCGACTATTTTGAATTTTGCTGTTTCTAAATTTTTGTTTGATTTTAAAGTAAGAAAGATTTTGTTTTTGAAAAATGTTTTATGGTCGCTTTTTAAAAAGCATTTTTTCTACCAGCGCTCACGGCGCCCCACACAGCGCCAGAGCACGCGAAACTTGTTCATCTGCTCCTCGTAGAGCTCGATCTGGGTGCCGAGGTTGCGCTCCACCCAGGCGAGGGTCTTCCACTGCTCCTGCAACTATTTGGTTTTCTAGGAGTGACCTTTTTATTCTCCGCGTAGAGCAAGGCTTCTATTACTTATGTTCATGGTTGATTGGCCTTTACATGCATAGTGAAACATCAGCCGCTGTTGTGTTGGCTTAGGCTTAGCGGAAAGTGAAGGTTGGGTACCTTGGCGGCGTAGACGTGGTCCCCCTCCCTGGGGTTGGTGAGCTGGATGTACTGGGCATGGAAGCCGCGGCGGAGCACCGCGGCGGTGGCCCCTCTGGCCCAGCTCCGCAGGTCCGCATGCTCCTGCAGGACCCACTCGGTGTTGTTGTCTGCAAAGATTAATTTTTGCCATCATAAAAGTTTGCTTTTGATGAATAGTCAATTTTGTTTAAAAATTATTGTCATTAATTTGGCATGGCTTTGATTTCCTGAGTGAATGGGGGGAAAAAGGAACCGTTGGTCTCCTGGCGGTAGGCGCGGAAGTTGTTCCACTGGAGCTTGTAGCCCGCCCAGTGGTCCCACTTGAGGGCGCTGTTGGTGTCCGCCAGCCTTCAACCCCAATCTCCTCTGCTCAGGTTTAGGCCTACTGGGACAGCGGGGAACTTACTTGATCAGGATCATGTTGAGCTGGTTGATGATGCGCCGCAGGAAGACCTGGAGCGCCGGGAGGTCGGCGCATGCCCTGGCCTCTGCGAAGGGGTGCTCGGGGGGCCCGGCAAGGAGGAGGACTTGGGGCGGGCGAGGGGGCACTGGGCTGTCTTCCTGCTCATCGGAGCTCCTCGGAGGGCCGTTGGTGTTGGGGTGGTTGTTGTTGAAGACGTAGCCAGGGACGGGTGGCTCCGGGGGCGGCTGGGGCCGCACTCCTCGCCCCGCTCCCTTGCTTCGCACCACTTCACCCATTTCTTCTTCTTGACTGAGTTTGACTTTTCTGCAAGGGTATGAAAATGCCGCGCCGAGTTTCAACATTGACTGAATGGGAGACCGAAAGCCTATTCATTGGCATCTTGAAACATAAACACCCTTAGTTAGGTCTGAACTTAGGCAAAGACTGTAGTAGGCTGCTTGAGATGGAGGCTAAACGTGGATAAATGATGCCTTCGGCAGGCAGTGTTGTGGGCAAGTGGGGCTGGCTGTAAAGCAGCGTACCTGCGGCCTAGGTATGGAAATGAGACGCTGAGTGTGGGACTAGGAGGGGGTGTGGCACAATGCCCTTTTTACTCCTCCCTCCGCCCCTTTCCCAGGCTGGTGTGTCGCGGTAAGGAACCTGACTAACCGCTTGGGTACGCCGCTTGGGCACGCTACTTTATATGCGTTGTGACTCTGTGGTTTTGCAAATTGGTTTGGCCAAGCCAAGCTTGTGCTCGTTTGGCGAAGGAGGCTTTTGTTTCTTTGCACAGGTAGAGATACGCTGGATCAATTGCCTTCTCTTCTCGATGGCAATTATTGCCCCTCCTTGAAACATCGCATGGCCAAACAGAAGCAAAGACGCATGCAAATGAGTTGCTGCAGTGGAACATACTTGACTGCTTAATGTTTTAGTAATGACTTATGCAATGAGGATTTGCCCAAGCAATGATGGACATAGTTGAAATTAGCCGACATTTTGTGAAAACGTGACCTTTTTGTCTGCATCTTTCTAGGCTTTCGTTTAGCGGTGTTTCAAAAAAAAGGTTTTTTATTTCACATCTGGGCAACGAATCTAGGGACTACGGAACGAATAAAGAATCGGTAGTTTGAGGTAGTAGGTTGGGGAGTTTTAGGCGTTGAGGGCGCCGCCAAAGATCTCAAACAGGTGCTTGCCTTTCTCCATGTGCTCCCAGTAGTGACGCTCTTCGTTGCGGAGGCCTCATATTGTGTGTTCAACCCGTCCCCAAACCTTCTGTAAATTAGCCCCCTTTCTTTGTTCGCCGATGTGGGATTTATACTTTTTTAAAGGCCATGAATAAATCTTTATAAAGGCCTACGTCCCTTCATGAAGTCTCTAGCTCATTGAAGATTTCCAAAATTAGGATTTGATACATGTTTATTTTTTAAAACATCTCGCTTTGCAAGTTCCTCAAGGGCTATGGAATTGGACTCGAACCTTGGTGGAACTTGATGGAGTTGGTAGCCGAAGTAGAAGGTTGTAGCCGGAGAGAGTGTCTTTGAGACTGACTGATTTCTCTGCCGACTGGCGATGCCTTTATAGGCACCTGAGGCTATTCTTGGCCTTACGTCTAGACGAAGCTATAGACCAACCATAACTAACCGTTTCTTCTCTTACGGATAGCTAATTAGATAAAATAACAATTTATATTTTACGCTGAATGGACACTTTGATGTATGAAGTTTTCAGTGTAAAAATTGGGCTTTGACTATTTTATAGTTTTAACCAAGCGAAAAAGTGGGTAACTAGTTTTTCCGAAACTACTTTTGCAAATGATAATGCCGAGTGCAACAATTTATTTAGCTGGAAAGCTTCTTTTTTGATTTTGCGTCCTTATGGCGGTAAAGAATTGCTGAATCTTTGCTATGCCGGTGCTTTTGTGCACACGCTGAAACATCATTCAATTTGTTTGCTAGCTTCTGGCGTTATTGCCGTAGCGCTGTTCAATATTTGGAAGGTGAAAAAGTCCGCGCTGGAAGAGGCAACTATTGAAGTCTTTCTTCCCTATTTTTCTCTCAAATGTGCCCTGTGAAACATCACATCCGAGACAGATTGGGGCACTGCAATGAGAAATTATTTTTGGGCTTCTGGTTTTTTCGAGAAGCTGAGCGAAGCTGAGCGAAGCAAAGCCGCGAAGCTGGCAAAGGCCTGAACGCAATTTGACGCTGTATTTCATTAGTTTTAGGGGCAAGTGCTTACTTCTCGGAGGAACACGATTTCCGGGTCCGAGTCTTGTTTGCTGTTGCCATGGCCTTCGGGGCGAGCATTGCTTGCCGACTGCACCTTTTCCTGGCTCTTTCTTACCTCAAGCTTTCGAAGTTTTGTGATTTTTGGGGACTAAGTTTTGTGACGAATAGGTTTGCCAAACCTTATCTAAGCTCTGTGGGGGATTCCAGAAATTGAACCGCTGTTTCTCTGTGCCATTGTCATTGCTCATTTTAAGCTTTTATCTACAACAAGGTAATTTATTGCAGAAAAATGAAACTTGACAATTTGAAATAGTAGCTTCTCCAGCTGAGCCAGCTATGTGTACGTTTGCTGCACTGCTTGGCTGAGAGTTGAATGCGTACCAGAGAAAACGAAGCTTGACCTTTACTGTGCAGCACATCCTTTTTGGCCGCCAAAAATTTGCTTTGCCCGATTTTCTTTCCATTTTCCACTGAGAGCTTTTTTATTTAGATATGACTCGTATTTCGATACATTTCTTTCAATAAATGGCTGGAAATGAATTTATGGTTTTTGGTTGGAAAACAGGCGTTAATTTAGAAGAATTGGGGAATAGGACGCTTAGGGCATTGTGCTTGGGGTATCATTGGGTGCCATGCTAGGATTGGTTATCAAAGTGCGATTAGGCATAGGATGGCGGTGCAGCTTCGGCATGCCGCCGCTTCCGCTTGGCTGCAAAGTTTGCTTCTCCTTCACGTATGCCAGAATAAGGCACTGAGCTTTTTAACCTGGTTAGGATCCTGGGGCATAGGAATGGTGATGAGCTGGCCTTGATGGCCTGGCTGATCCTCCTGCTGCCCTTCCACTACCACTGGCAGAGGAGGCATGCGGCGGAGGACCTGTACACCGTTTGTTATTTATTCCCATCCTATCTTTTAGCTCAAGAGTGAACCTTGGGGGTGAGGTAGACGGCCTCCATGGTGGAGAGAAGGCGGTGGGCGGCAATCTCGGTGTCGAGGTTGCCGTAGTACAGCTTGGCCTCCTCCCCCGTCTCCAAGTTTGTGACCCGGGACTGGGTCTGATAGAACTGCACGTGGTTGTGCTTTAGGTGGAGGTTGGCCTGTAGGATTGTGCATCCTATGGCCTCGGCGGTGATGAGGACGGGCTTCACGAAGCAGCTGGTGAGCCCGTTCTCGTCTACCATGTCGTAGGGGTTGAACCCCCAGCGGTCAATCGTTGCCGCCGCCTGCCTTGGCGCCTGCTTCAACTGCAATCCCTTCCTTTCTCATTTCAAAGGAGGGAAAAGGGGCTAGAACAACTGGTCCATTGGGGCCCGTGCATTCGACATTGGAGAGGAGCCATTGGAGTGATGAACCATGGAAGTCGATGGGCTGGGCGTTGTTGGGGCACCAGAGCTGGTTGCCTGTCATCAGGCGCTGGATGTGCCACGCCAGCCACTTGGCGCAGGCTTTCTCGCAGCGCAGGTGCGTCATGAGGCCTGCTTCTTCCTCCTTGGATAGTGGGTTTAGGTTGGCCTGCTGGCAGGCCTTTCAATCAAGGGGTAGCTAGAAATGAGTGAATGGGATACCTTGAGGGCTTGCAGACGGACTTCGTTGTTGTGGTGGAGGGTCATGGCCGTCCTCCAGCTGATGGCCTTGCCGGACACCAGCTTGTAGTACTGGCTGATGATGAGGCCGTGGGAGAGCAGGCGCATGCCCGCCCTCTGAGCGTCGTCCCCGTCCATCTCTGGCGGGAACTCCAGGTCTGCAATTAGCTTTCCACACTTCTATTGGCTGGATCATTTTGCTGCTAACCTTGGGCAGTGGCTTGTCGGCGGGCGTCAAGGACGTGGCAGTTGAATGTCTCCTCTAGCCGGGGCAGGGTCGCTGCAAATGGAAGGAGTGGGGCTGCCTCAGGCCACAAAGCCTGGGCAGTTTGCATGGGGGGCAAAGGGGCAGGGTTGTCCATTGGTGAGCTTTTGATGGAGTTGGAGGGGATGAGGGGCACAAGCAGTTGTTAGTGCAGCATTGGTCGGCACTAGACTGCGACCAAAGCTGGCACTACAATGGAGCTTGGGCTCCCCGGTGAAGTAGGGAGAGAGGATGCAGAGACTGAGCTTCTGTGTCCCTTTTATGTGCTCTGAAGCTGAGCTTGTTAGACACAACACATCTGCGTTTGATCTCTGCTGAGAAACCGACTGTTTAGTCTTTCTCATTTCCCTGACTGTTCCAGGATGTTATGATTAAACACTAGCGATAGACTTAGCGGAATATATTTTCCGCTATTATTTTTAGAGAAGAAAGTTTTGCTTGGCGATAATTCATGGCTTACATTGCTTTAAAAACAGATTTCATCTTACTTGTCTCAAACATGAAACATGTTGCAAGGCATTTTCTTAAGAAAACAGCTTTGCTGCGGCAGAAATCTTTTCATGAGAAAATCCGCAGGCTTGAATCTGAAAAACCGGTTGACAAACTCGAATTGTTTTGCTGCATCATTTATTTGGTGACTGGGTTTTAGAACTGATATTGCTTGCAGCGTTAGTTGGTTTTCATACATTTATGCTATGAAACCTCATCGAGAAGGCTAGTGGCAGGATTTGTTTAGACTTTGAGTTGTGAGGGGGATGATTTGCGGCAGTTTTTTCTGCCAAACAAACGAAATTATTAAACCCAGCTAATTCTTATGATAGCAGCATGCAAAGGAAATTGAGCTTGGCAAGATTTCCGTCGCCAGATAAAATGCCTTATTTTTTCATGCTTTTCTAGCACTGAACCCATACCGAGTTCTTTTTTGTGTAAACAAAGATTGACTTTTAGATTTTGAATTATTTTCAAATCTGCAGTTTATTTTGAGACTGCATTTTTTATTTTCTTGAATTATCACGGAAAATTCGTTGTTAAAGCTACAAATCCCATACAGTTTTTTGTTTGAGGCATTTTACTTGCGCTTTTAGCGGCTTTTCAGGTCATTTTGATGCATTTATTTCTTTATTTACCGGTGACTCTCTTTCTCCCTCTCAACTCATCAGGTATTGCTTGCATCCCCCCCACCTGTCAACGCGCACACAGAGAGCTTACTTTGCCGGCTTGCATGTGTGCGCTACTCATAGTGTCTAGACCTCATTCATCTACCTCCTCCAGGAACTCCTCCACTTCATCCTCCTCATCCTCATGGCAGTCCCACGGGTTGATTGCAACACCGACTGCTTCTTCCTCCAACTCTTCTTCGGGCTCAGGCTCTGCTTACATCAGGTAGCTCACCTGACGCTGGAATCTCACTCTATTCCCCCCTCCTCTTTGTTGGGAGGTTTGAGGCCGCTGTCCCCTGCTTGACTGCTGTCCTCTGGTCATTAGGTGCCGTGCTGGACCTGTGCTACCCCAAACACTTTGCAAATGCTCTTGAAAGCGGGGCGTGAATTAAATCACCTTTGGCACGTATTCTGCGCAAGATTCATCGGTTTCACCCTTCACCATTGTCACGAAATCTTTTAGAGCCCAGCAATTTGTCGGCAAATGGCCTTTTCTATGACACCAGAAGCAGATTTTAGCCTCAGCAGTAGGGGTGTTTGAGCGGGTTTTCTGGGGATTTGTGGTTCCAGACGCAGGTTTGCCTTGCCCCTGGCCTCTTTGGGTCCATCGGCCTCTTCCTTGGCCTCGGCCTTGTTCCATAGCAAGGGCTTCTGTTCCTTCCTCTGGCCCAGCATCTAATTCCTGCTGACCGAAAGCGAAACTGAGCTGATTGACTGATTGCTGGGTACCGAAAAGATCCTTGCTTCTTTTCGCGTCCACCACACACCCGGCCGTTGTGGCCGGTGCTGGCCCTTTGTTCAGCAGCGCAAACCGCAGTTCATGGCGGATTCCGCCCAGAAAAAATTGCCTTAGCAGCACCTCCTGCGTTTCTACTGGGAAAGTTCCTGAGACTGGGAAACGCTGTTCGACAACTTTTTGTAGTCTTGCCAGGAAAGGCATGACTTTCTCCCCAGGCTGCTGGACAATGCCTTTGCAGACTGACAGTCTGTTGACTTCCGGGGAGCTATCGAAAGTCGCCACTAAGGTTTCCCTTATTACGTCATAGCTCTTCTTTCCCTGAGCAGAGTCTGGCAAGCCTCTGTAGGCATCCAGCGCAGGTCCCTCCAAGTAGGGGACAATGAGTGTGTGCCAGGTGTCTTCTTTCTGGCCTTTTGCGCATGCAATTTCTGCGAACCGGGTCAGCCATTGTGTGGCATTTCCTTCACCCTCATAGGCTTTCAGCCCCATGAGGTGATATTGGACGGGCGTAATGCCCTGAGGATCGTCATTTCCAGTACCAATTTCGGGCATTTCAGTCTTTGCGGACTTCAGCTCGCTTCGGCGTACAGCCAGAAGGCGAGGCGAGAAAAGAGGGAAGGGAGTGGAGAGAAGGGAGGAAGGAACGGAATGAGGGGGGCCAGGAGGCGAGAGTGAGCTTCAATTGGCTCGGAGCTCCCAGGACTAACCGCAATCCCCACGGCAGAGCCAGGTTGCGAGGGGCTCTCACTACCCTATCCTGGATGCCGCTGCGCGAGGGAGAGGACTAGGCCTGGTGAAACAAAACCATTGTAAGATCTGTAGTGTGGTTACAAGGGCAGGGAGCAGCGTTTACCAAGAGGAAGCAAGAGTAGAGAGTGATCTCAGGCAGAGAGGCAAGGCACAAGCGCAGCCTTGTTATGGCTGCGCTCCAGACGAGAGTCATGTGCCTCACAGAAGCTAAGGTCATTTCCCTTATTCCGCAGATGATTGATCAGTCGTTTCAGTTCTGCATTCTTCAGGCAGCGAAGTAACTGGAATATTTCCCTTTGACGAAAAGCTAGATCTATAATCGTAGCTTCAGTATGTTCATAGTCTGCATGGCAGTTAAGAATATTTTCCTCGCCTTTTCTTCTTCCCCTGATCTTGCAGTCACCTCTTGGTACAACTCTGTCAGTGTTCACTGTCAGCCATGGGCAGTTTTTTCTGTCTACTGGATCAGTAGTCTGGTTAATTGTTCTGAAGCCTAAAATATTAGTGTTCAGGCCCCAAGGCCAAACCGTGTTAAGTGCCAATGTCCAGTCTCTCTCTTTTTCTTCAAGTATACGTTTGTTGGCTGCGTAGTCCTCGTCTGTCACATTTTCCAGAATTTTCAAAGTTGGCTAGACTGGAGCCCCGTGTGCCATATTGAAGTGCTTGTAGACAATTGTGTCAATCTCACCGTTCCTTATTTGCCGTCTGTGTTCAGCTGCCCTGTCCTTGACTCTCTGTGTTGTCAGGCCCACGTATTTCATGTCACAACCAGGCACAGGGCATTCTAGGGCATATATGACGTTCTCTGTGTTGCATCCGAAGTGTTCCGAAGTTTTGCAAGCAAATTTTTTGACCATATGCGTCAGGGTGATGAACTGGTTGTCATTATTCCATGTAGGACATGTACCACATCTCGAACATCTTTTAGCCATTCTTGGTCTTTGTTCCAGTTTCACATTGCTTTTTGTTACATCTGTGTTGAATAATTGGGCGCCTTTGCACTCCTTTGCTAAAGGTATTGGCTGAGTTCTCCGAATCTCCTGTGAAGTAGGATTGCCAGAGCTTCCACCCTGCCTGTTCCCTGTTCGTTTTGTCCTACTACTAGATCTCAAATGACCATACCATCTATTATCTTGATCTACCGGCCCTGAAACATTTTCTCGGCCCCAGGCTTTGAAGCCTGGTGCTGATCACCTTTCGGCTAATGCCTGGGTGATTATGAGAATATATTTCAGTCGAGTTATTATTATGAAGACATAAAATGAGAGGAAAAGGTAAAGGGTAATCTTGTGAAGAAAGATGCTTGTGTCAAGCTTGCTGTGAATTGTCTTTTGAAGATGAAGATTGCTGTAGTAGTCATGGTCACCTTAGATCCCTCGCGTGAATTTGTGAGTGAGTGAGGCTCTCTTGTGAATTTGGGTGCTCATTGGACTTGGTTTGCTGTCGTTTGGGGGGGGGGCTGAACGTAGTTTTGTTTGTCTCGCTGGTTATATTCAATAGCCCCTGCCATTTCTTCTCAAATGAACTTCAAATTGGTTGCCTGATAAGAAAAGAAGTTGGGCAAAAATGGTGATGATTTTGTAGACAAATTTATAGCATAGTTCTAGAACAATAGCAGAAGTGAGCACAAAGTGTCCAGCAACTCCAGCTGCACTGATACCGATCCATTCCTCAAGAAACCATGCCATTTAGTAAATAGCAATATTTGTTGGAAAGGATGGGTTTTTGTTGCTCTTGGTGGCAGATGGCATGCTGACTATTAGGGCGACAGTGGTTAGTTGAGGATTCCAGGTTAGCAGGGTTACGAATTGAAATGGGGCTCATCATGGTACGATTTGTAGTGGGGCTCATTGGAGTGCTGGTACTTGGGCTCATCGTAGTGGTGGGGCTCGTCTTGGTATTTGGGCTCATTGTGGTGGTATTCGTACTGATCGTTGTGGTACTCATACTGGGGCTATGTGTCGTAGTATTGGGGCTTTCTGTCGTGGTACTCTTAGTCATCTTGGGGCTCTCTGTCGTAGTGGTGGTACTCGTCTTGGGGCTCTCTGTCATGGTACTCATTGTCCTGGGGCTCTTGGGACTTTGTGTTGTGGTACTCGTCATACTGGGGCTCTGTGTCCTGGTGGTGGTACTCGTTGTCATGGTGGTGATGCTAGTCATCTTGGGCCTTTCTGTCATGCTACTCTTAGTCGTCTTTAGCTTCTGTGTCATGCTAGTCATCTTGGGGCTCTTTGTCATAGTGGTGGTACTCGTCATGGGGCTATGGGTCGTTGTGGTGGTACTCGTTTTGGGGCTCTCTGTCATAGTGGTGGTACTCGTAGTCATCTTGGGGCTCTCTGTCATAGTGGTGGTAGTTTTAGTCATCTTGGGGATCTGTGTCATGCTAGTCATCTTTGGGCTCTCTGTCGTAGTGATGGTACTCATCTTGGGGCCCTTTGTTGTAGTGGTGGTACTCATCGTGGGGCTATGGGTCATTGTGGTGGTACTCGTCTTGGGGCTCTCTGTCGTAGTGGTGGTACTCTTAGTCATCTTGGGGTTCTTCATACTGGGGCTCATCATGGTGGTACTCTTAGTGGGTGGTAGGCTTTGGTTAGTAGAAAAATAATAGGTAAAGCTGACAGGTTTGGGCCATATATTTTGGTGCATAGTTTGGACAGACTGAACATGAAAAAGAATTGATATTAAGAATAAATCAATATAAACTAGGGTGGTAAAGGAAGAGGAGGAGAGAAAGTAGGAGGCCTCTTTGGTGGCGGTGACTACGTAGTTGGTGGCTTTCCTAATGGAGTCTGCAGCGCTCCGGAGCCGGAGCATTTTGAAAGATGAGCCGAAGAAATTTCACAATTATTGGTAATAAAGTAACAATGCATTAATTTTGTTTCGCATTGTCAGAGTATTACCAATAGCTGTAAAGTTTTTTGAAAGAAGACGGAAGAATATTAGCTATTAATGATAACGCTGTGCTACTGTTTTTGATATTCAGAAGCACTGACATCATCACTAAAAGTTGATTTTCTGGAAGAAGCAAAGCAGCAAGTTTTGGGCAGAGGTTTCCCTAGCACTGATAAATTCGCATTCACAGGCACTCTTTTATGCTTAGTAGAGATGAAGTTCACCATGGGTAGGGGGGCCATAGCTATAGAGCTCGCAATAAAAGTGACCAATCAGCAAGCTCGCTAATGTTAAGAGCCTGGGGCAGATTCGAAAACTGCCTGGGCAGGCCTGAACAAGTTCGAACAGGCACGAAAAAGCTGTCATGTCACCCCACCCCACCCCCCCACTTCACCCCACCCTCCACTGCACTTGGGGCAGGCAGGTGCTCTTCCGGTGCTAAGTTTAGAGATCAATTTATCTTCACCCCCCTACCCGCTCTGCGTTGTAGAGGGGAAGACAAGATGGCC
This sequence comes from Ptycholaimellus sp. GST1_10, assembly GCA_030248095.1. Classification (NCBI taxonomy): domain Eukaryota; kingdom Metazoa; phylum Nematoda; class Chromadorea; order Chromadorida; family Chromadoridae; genus Ptycholaimellus; species Ptycholaimellus sp. GST1_10. Next base: position 18,317 of record JASANA010009388.1, on the reverse strand, counting down.
GCTGGGTGTATAAAAGGCCTCACTGGGGCCTCAGTTTCTCATTTGCTCAGCAGAGCTCAGAAGATCTCCAAGCCTATGGAGGAGGCCTTCAAGATCGTTGTCACTGACTTCAACTACCAGGACGCCTTCAAGCCCAATGCCGAGGATACCACTGCAGCCGGCCAGCTCATTGCCATGGCCCAGTCCAGCCCTGTGGTCATCGACAAGGCCCCCGTCCAGCCCACCTTCCAGGCCAACAAGACCACCTCACCTGTTGCCGCCTCGCCTGCCAATGGCCAGGCCAGTGTCCCTTCTGCCAAGCAAGCTGCTCCCGTTCAGGTCCATGCCCCTTCATTATGCCCATATTTCAGGAGAGTCCCATTGCTCGTGCCAAGGCCACCAATGTCAGGGCCCAGAAAATAGCGACCAAGATTGCTCATGAGGTTTTCCACCACCTCTCTATTTGAACACAGAGTGGGTTTTAGCTTGAGGCTATAGCAGCGCCTTTGACCAGCAATATGGGCAAAGCTACTTCGGCACTTAGCAGTGTTAGTAGATGGCCCCCCTATGCTCTCCACTGAGGGACAGGGGCAGGGCAAGAGTGCAGCGACTATGCTCCGGCTCTGGGGCCTCCCTGGCCCCTCCGCCTGCAGCATAGTCACTGCACTCTCACCCTGCCCCTGCCCCTCTGTATATGTAGATTGCCATGCTTGACCCCTATGCGCTCTGCTGAGGGACAGGGGGCGGGGCAAGAGTGCAGCAACTATGCTCCGGCTCCGGGGCCTCCCCGGCCCCTCTGCCTGCAGGGTAGTCACTGCACTCTCGCCCCCTGAAATGTTCAGCATCCAACTGTTCACCACTGGCCACAAAAGTTTATCACAGGCTGAGAAGGAGCAGAAGGAGAAGCCGCCGCCCAAGGTACCATTTGAATTTTGAATATTAGTGGCAGGGAATGGATTGCATAAGAGGGTAAACCTGGATGCCTTTGTGCTCCAGAGCGACCGGGAAGTGGAGCTGGCCATGGAGAACCATCTGGGTGCCAGGCTGACCTGCACCAACTTCATGATCATTGCCTCGCACATCGCCTATGGCATTGACTACTTCATCCACCAGGCTGACAAAGATGAGCTCACTTCAATTTGATTCCTTACCCTGGTGAAAGTGACCAAGTGTGCTCACGTGATGGGAAGTCTTATGTAAGTGGTGCAGGAGAAGCAAGGCTACTGGTCCAACAGCGACTGTGGCCTCCCTGACTTCATCTTCTTCAGCTTCCTGAAGGCCAAGGACCTGCTCAACATTGCCAAGAATGCCGCCGACCCCTATCAAGGGTACATTGTCACCTCCCCTGCCTTCTACTGCCTGAATGAGTACATTGCCAAGTGCAGGGAGCAGTCTGAAGTGGAAACTTGGGGGCTCCTAAGGGAGGTACAGCACAGACTGTGTTTTATAAAAGAGTGACCGCAGTTATAAAAGGTGGTCAAGCTAGTGAGGACTGCGCATGAGGCTGGGGTTTTTGTCAACCACCTAGAGCCAAATACTCTAGTGTTCAGCTCATACTGAGGGTGCAGTGATCGGTTATCCCTCTGTCTCTCCAGCCTTGAGTGGACCATAGGAACCTTGTGCAATGTAAATGTCTCTCTTGTACTGTAGAGGATAATACTTGTGACAAAATTAAAAGGAACCCCTGACCAAGTATGAGGCTCTAGAGGATTCCAGCATTTTTTTGGGGCCCAGCAGCTATACCTCCCAGAGCTCTTGATCAAGGATCGCAACCCTCTTTGAGGTACACATATATTATGGGGTATTTGTTTCACATATAAATTTGCAGCAGCAAAAATCGATGTCTATAGTATGGGCATGGTCCTGTACTTTGTGGCCATGGGCAAGTCCCCCTTCCAGGAGTTCAGTGTCCTGCCAACAGAGGGGAAGAAGAATCAGGCTGAGGTGATGATGGACTCTCTCTGCACTGCCTTGGCCTCACTGGTCAGATGCAGGAACTGGGGTCCTCAAAGCCTCAAGGCCTGATTATTGTGTAAAGGTTTGGGAGGAGGAAAGTTGGGCAAAAATTTTTGGCAATAAATTTCTGTTAGCGCACTGGAAAATTTTTTTGATGTTCAATCAGACAGCTTATTTTCAACAAGTATATGGCACATAGTGCAATAGGTGACCGCGGAGCGCCTCCCCCCTTTCACATTTCTAAAATTTCTTTCTTTCCCTAAAACTTTATTACCTTTCATAAAAAAAGTTTGCCAAATCAGTTGAGAAATCGCCATTTTTCAGCATACCCCATTTTTCAAACTTTCTACCCAAAAAGTAATGTTTCAAATGCTCCGTTATCGGTTCCGCCCCTCCAGATCTACCTAAAATTTGATTAATTTGCAGGAAATAAAAGTTTGTCCAAATCCGTTGATAATTCACCATTTCTCAACATACCCCATTCTTCAACCTTTCTACTTATAAAATTAATTTTTCAAATGCTCCGGGACCGATTTTACCCCTCCAGATCTTCCTAAAATTTTATTACCTTAAGCAAACAAGGCATTATCAGCTATCGCCAATAGATGCGCGGCCTTGTTCACCTTGTCAAGCCTTGAAATGATTAACAAGCAATTCAGCTCAAGAAATACTACAATGACAACCAAAAGTAAAATGTAACATTGATCTCGGTATATTTTGGGTTTCTGAGGCATTTAAATGATAAACAACAATCTAAATTATAATCAATTACTAATTCAATTAAAATTCAATTTTTCGAAAAAATTTCAAATTTCCAGGTCCCCATTTTCGAGGTTTTTTGACCATAAATCAAGAACCAATCAAAATGGCGCCGATCCCAAAAAACGCCCTGAGCCACCACCCAGATGGACCTTCATACAAAAAATCAGCCAATTTTGTTGAAAAACCTCGGGGTACTGGCCGCTGTGACCGTTTCCCAAGCCAGTTTTGTCCGACCTATGTTGATGAGGCGGGCGGAAGGGAGGCCGGGATCAGTTGCTGTAGATTGTGCTCCCTTGCCCCAAAACCTGTCCTTCCTTCCTTCCTCTTCCGGTGACGATGAAAAGAGAATCTCGCTATGTTACTGCTGCATATCGCCACAGCGTTTGGTAGATCAGAGAGCTCGTTAGCTTATCTGTACCTTCGACCGACCACCTCTACAATGCTACTACAATGCCCAGCACCACTTCCGCCAACTTCCGCTTCCGCAACAACTTCCGGCTTTTGACCTCGCCGCCTTCTACCAACACCAGCGATCGAGCCAAAAGCCCCAGTCACCGATCTACAGAGCCAGGACAGCGAATCGAGCCCAGCCTGCATTGCCGGACCTCGCTTCGCTGCCAGACAGGACACCCTGCAGCCCCAGATCTTCACTCAGCCAGAGCCAGCCTCGTGAACTTCTAGACGGCAACAACTGCGACTACGCTGCATGGAATTGAAATTGACTTTCGAGTCTATTTTCAATATCCGTTCTTCGACAGCAACATCGCAGCGCCGAGTTTCCAGCCATCACGCCATCTTTGGGCGATAAACAGGAAACTCTGACGTCACACGGCACACTGGCTACCGTAATCTGCTGCGGCTGCTACGCAGGGTCTTGAAGCGAACTGAAAAGTTTTCTTCAAAGAGCAACTCCGTTCAATGATTTCATTATATCCTTGCGGATTTTATGAAATCATTCTACGCCGACGATCGAGACAAGATTCGACTTCGCTACCAGGCATTGAAAATTAACTGAAAAGTTTCTTTTCATGCTGACGTCATCAGCGTCGTCTACGGAAATTCATCATCCTGAAATGGATTTTGAATATTCTCCAGCTGACAGCTACCAGCTCCGATCCGTTTCGCTGCTGGACTTTGAAATTGGCCATTGTCAATTGTCAAAGATCTTCGCTGCCAGCCCCAGTCTACGTCGGCTCGGACGCAACTCCGCTGCTTGCGCATTGAAAACTAACTGCAAAGTTGTTTTCGTGCCGTCTACGCAAGCATCGTCGATGACAATTTCATTATCCTTGGACGGATTTTGAAATTGCCTGCAGCCACCAGCGAACCGATTACCTTCGCTGCTAGAGTTCAAAAATTGGCTCCGGTCAGTTTTCGAACTTACGGCCTCTGCTGCAACTCCGCTGGCCAGACAATGCCAGCTAACCAGCAGAAGTACGCCTACGCTGCTAGAATTTTGAGATCGCTCTCAAAACTCCCTGCGGCCTGCTGCAACCTTGACGGCCCATGTTTATGAATCCTTGCGGATTTATAAACTTTCGAGCATCGCTGAAGAAAAGCACAGCCAGCTTCAGAGTCAATTGCCGTCTTTGACATCGCTTTATTTACGGATCTTTATGATCACGTGAATTTCGAAAAGCAACGCCGAAAGACAAAAGGCAAAAATGACTCACAAACGGCATCTACTTTTCTACGCAGACAACTACTGGATCAGGCCCAGCCTAGTGGACTGCCTCCACTGCAGCTTCTACGGCCTCCCAGTCATCTGCGACCTCAGCCTGCTCACCTGCGGACAGAAGGACCGCATCTTGGACAGTGCCAGTCTTGAGCACAATGCCTTCAAGGCCTACTTCAGCTGCGTTTGCCTCCGCTAATGCGCATCTGAAGAATGCTCAAAGGACCCGCCTCCCCTTCCTTCTGCCCGCCGTTGAAGACAGCGTCAATTCTGGACGAGTTCCGCTGCTTTCGCTACGGCTTTCTGGAGCGCTACAACCGCGTCCAGATCTCCAAGGACTGCAACCAGTGCGGCATGCTGGACGGCTTTGACTGCGGCCTCTGCCACTCCCAGTCTATCAGCAGCCACACTGGACCCCTCCAGGACTCCGTTCCGATAGACGCCGACTACGGATTGCTGTCTTTACTCTGCTCCAGCATCCAGTCGTACAAGTCCAGCGTCTGCGCCATCTTCAACCTCGGCAACTACATGGACCTCTTCTGCGCCATGAAGCTCTGCCCGTAGGAAGACGCCCCCATCGAGTTCCTCAAAGAGGCCTCAAAGCCCCACCCCCCTCCTATTACGTCCCTAGAGGTCGGTGGTGTACAAGGCCTACGGAAACCTGGGCGGCTTCCACAACCGCTTCTGCAACTTCATGACCGCGTACGCCGTCATGCAGTTCGCCTCCTGGAAGACGTCCTCCACAGACCTTTTAAGGTCTCCTGCCCTGCACCCTTCCCCTTACTCCGCCCAGCAGTAAGAGGTCGGTGGTGTACACGGCCAACGGGAACATGGACGGCTTCCTGAATGGCTTCTGCCAGCCCGCCGGCGAATGGGCCAACTTCAATCCCATCGCCGCCTCCGAGACTTTGCACTATCTGCGAAGATATGCAAATTCTTTCAACGCTTCTTTCGACAATTCCAAAATAGGCGAAAGAGACGCTAAACTTAAAGTTTGCGTGACTCAAAAGCGGCCTATTTTGGAGCGGCGTTCTGGAAGCGCGGCCGCGCTCTTCCGCCTCAACTCCGCCTACTCTCTGCCTGGCCACAAAAGCCTGCTTTGGCCTGGCCTTCTGAGAGCAGCTTCCTGGAGTTCAGCTCAATATGGCGAAGAATTCAAGAAATCACCGCAGACTCAAAAGCAATTGCTTAATGTCATCCCGAGCTGCGCCGATTTCTACCTCTGTCAACCTGAGCAAATTCGACACTGTCATCCCGAGCTGCGTCATCCTTTCGCATCTCTCAATGACAATTTGCTCAGCGTCAACCCGAGCTGCGGAAAATCATCACAGCCAAAACAGAGAGAGAGACCAGCCCATGTCATCCCGAGCTGCGTCAATCTTCGCCGATGTAAACCCGAGCAAATTGGCCTGTCATCCCGAGCTGCGTCATTTCTTCGCAGTTCAACAGCTACAATTTGCTCCGCGTCATCCCGAGCTGAATCAATCCACAACACTGTCAACCAGAGCAAATCATCTACTGTCATCCCGAGCTGCGTCATTCTCTTCGCAGCAGCAGTAAAGATAATTTGCTCAGTGTCATCCCGAGCTGCGGCAAGTTGAGACGACTGTCATCCCGAGCTGCATCACTTCAGCGCATCTCTCAGAACAGCCTCCATAAACGTCGCAAGAAGCGAGCAGAAAGTAATACTTTCTGAAAAATGACGGCCATAGGCCTATCTTCGATGCTTCAAAGAGCCACCTACAAAGGCTCTCTGCAATCCTCCAAGTGGCCCAGCTCCAACAAGAAGCCCTTGCCCTGCTTCTTCTACATGGCTGCCATCAACACCGTCCACGTCCCTTACACCTCTCTACCCCCCTCCATCCTCAATTGCGATAGGCGTTTAAGCTCGCCTTGCTTAAAGCTCCGCCTTTCGCATCACCGACAATGCGTCCCTTCTTCTGCCTTCACTTGGCCTAGAGCCTCCATGGCTCCGTCCACGGCGTGCAAGTTCACCTTGCCCGCTCTTTCTCCGCCGCCCGCGAGAAGGAAGAGTACCCTGGACGGGAACCTGAACCAACTGGCCAAGGCCGAGCAGATCATCAGACAGAAGACCAGCGTTCGCGTCGTCGCCAACAATGTCACCATTAATGACACCTCAAACCTCCCCCTCCAATCCTCATCTAGATGGAAGGCAAAGTCCAGCTTCTACTACCGCCGCTACAAGACTCTCGTCTATTACAGCGCCGGCGTATCAGCGGACCTTCAATCCACCCCCCTTCCATCTCAAACCTCACTCTTCAATCCTTATCTGGATGGGAGCCGAAGACTAGCTTCTACTATCGCCGCTTCGAGATCATCGTATTTCGCAGCACCGGCGCATCGGCAAGTCTTCACAACACTCTACCTGCACCCTCCAGCCCCACCCTCTAACTGAGACAGGCCAAGATGGGCCTTCAGCGCGCGCAGAGCTGCTCCAGCCAGCGCCTCTCAGACAACAGACAGTTGAAGACTAGCTTCTACTACCGCGGCTTCGAGATCATCGTATTTCGCGGCGCCGGCGTATCTGCCAGTCTTCACTGCACCTCAACTCTCTACCCCAGCCTTCTAACCTGTGCGCTCTGCCCGGCCAAGCACGCCTAACTGGGCATCTCCAAGACGCAGAGCCTCTCCAGCCAGCGCCTCTTGGACAGCGCACAGATGGACGCCGACATTCCTACCCCTCCTCAACCTTCCTTTCCATCTACCCCCAAGCACTCCTTGCGGAGCCCCAAGGCCCAGACCGGCTTCAGCAAGTGCCGCTTGGACAGCGTACAGATGGACACCGACGGACCTGCTAAGTCTCCCGTCACCTTCACTCCTACACCTATTGCAACCCTCAAACACTGTTCCAATTCGACATGGCCAAGGCCGCCGAGCTGAACGCCTGGAGCTTCTAGCGCTTCTGCGACAAGCACGGCCTCAACCAGCCCTACCTTGGCAACGGATAGATGAGCAGTGCGATTGCGTACCTTCATCCTACCCCTCTACTCCCTTCTTAGAGGCCTTGGATGGAGCGGCATCGAAAAGCGCCCTCAAAGACTACGCCGTCTTGGCTTGAACGCAGGGCAAGAATGCCTCCGCCCAGCCCCAGCTAACGGAGCTAATTAGCCCTGCCTTTCAAGTCAACGCCGAACGGGAACATTAAAGTTTAACTTTAATGAAATATTCGGCGGAAATTCGACGCTTCTATTATCCTAAGACGGATAAAAGAAGAAGTCTCTAGAACTTCGGTTCTACAGCGTCTAACTGAGATTTGCCGACCCTCTGAACGGAGCAAATCTGCAAGGACTGCGGTTTCAAGGCCTCCGCCTATGGCTTCGGCTGCGGCATCCAGGTCTCCGCCTCCCAGAAGACGCCCATTGACCGCCACTCATTCACCGCCAATCAATTGATTGCCCAGAATGACGCGTCAATGATCATCAACGGCCAACACATTTCCTCCCAGCTCTTCAGCTACAAAGGACTGAAATGCGTCTGGCACGGGCCTCCGGCCAACTTCTCGGCTTTGTTCACCAAGCTCAGCGGCGTCTAGATCGCCTTCAACTGCGACATGAACAAGGCATAGGCCTTCGGCCACCACTACGGCCTGAATCGGCAGGCACAGGCCTACAGCCCTAGGAGTTCAGACTGTACCTGCACTCCCGTTACAGCAGCCTTCCTCTGTGGACTCCGACTGCGGACGGAAAGTGCCCAACAGCAGCAACTCAATAAAGTCAATCTGTCCCTGCAGTTCCCCCTCAGCAGCCTTCCTCTGTGGACTCCGACTGCGGGTGGGAATTGGCAAACAGCGTGACTCCACCTTCAAGGGTCAACCCCCCTCATCTCTAGCAGCCTTCCTCTGTGGACTCCGACTGCAGACCTGAGGATGACCAATGACGCCGCATCTGTTCTTCGCATTTCTTTCACAGCAGCCTTCCTCTGTGGACTCCGACTGCGGATTGAACCGTGAATCAGATGCCTGCGGAAAGCCCCGCCTGAGAGCTACTAGGAGCCAGCGGGCAACAACTATTCGGCCTCTTGCTACTCAATCCGTCGCCCTTATGGGGGGGAGGCGGAACGACTGCAAGGGCACGCCCTGCCCACCCTCTGCCGCATCGCTGAGGAAGCGGGAGAGAAGCAGGAATCAAGGCAGGGGCGGCCGACATGGGAGCGGCTGCCACGTGAGGGAGCTGGCAAAGCACCCTCGTTCTTACTCACTTCGGGCTGAGGGCCCACCTTGTTACTCTGCAAAGGCCTAGTACGCCTTTTGCCACCTCGAGCCGTCGACGGATGGGAGGAGGATGCAGAGGAGAGCGAATTTGTCTTACGGGACTCTGAGCTGACGAGCACAGAATTCGCGACCGCGCAGGCCTACTAGGAGGCAAATGACAGCGCCCAGCCTACCAGGCGGCTGGTATCAACGCGGGAAGGAGTACGGAACACAAAACCCTCAGCCTCCGTCGAACTCCGCCAGGGGATGATTCGACAAGTGCAGACTACGAAGAGTCTGTTTAGCAGCCAATTTGGTGGCTGATCTCGTCAGTGCGGGCCATTAGGAGCCCGCCTCGCAGCCTACTCGGTGGCTGACTGGACGAGCGCAGACTACTAGGAGTCTGCTTAGCAGCCGACTACGCGGCTGATCTCGTCAGTGCGGGCCAAAAGGAGTCCGCCTTCGCAGCCTACTCGGTGGCTGACTGGACGAGCGCAGACTACTAGGAGTCTGCTTAGCAGCCGACTACGCGGCTGATCTCGTCAGTGCGGGCCAAAAGGAGTCCGCCTTCGCAGCCTACTCGGTGGCTGACTGGACGAGCGCAGACTACTAGGAGTCTGCTTAGCAGCCGACTACGCGGCTGATCTCGTCAGTGCGGGCCAAAAGGAGTCCGCCTTCGCAGCCTACTTGGTGGCTGACTGGACGAGCGCAGACTACTAGGAGTCTGCTTAGCAGCCAACTAGGAGGCTGATTTCGTCGAGTGCGGACTACTACGAATCCGCTTCGCAGCCAAACAAGTGGCTGATTGGACAAGCGGACTACTAATCATCCGCTACGGAAACCGACAATGACTGATTCGAGAACAAGACTCCTCGAAAGCCCTGGAGTGCTGCATTGCTACTGTTTCAAATAGTTCGTGGAGTGCAAAGCGGCGGATTTCAGCTAGCAAAGCTTGGCTAAAAATCCCTGCGCCAATTTGCCGCCTACCCAAGCCCCTCCGCCCACTATTCGTCACCCGGCAAAAACAGCCCCTTCACTGCACACTCCACCCCTCAGCGCGCCACACACACTCCCCTGCAAAACACCCCCTCCTCCAGCCAGCAGGAACCTGCCCTCCCCCAGTCTTCGCAAGAAGGGCGGCAAGAAGAGGGGGCGACTAATTGCTCCCCCCTCCACTCCCCCCTCTGCGGGCCTACGTTTTTGGCGCAAGCTCTGAAAAAGCGGCCCCTGGAGAGCGCAAACAACTGGAGATTAATGACCCTCCTTACAACCACACCCTACTCCCTGCGCCCTCCCCCAGGAAAAGCGGCCTCTAAGGGATGGCAAGTGCGGAAGACGGACGACTCCGCCCTGCCACCACCCCCCGCCTTTTTGCCCCCCTCGCAAAAAGCGGCTTCCAAACACTGACGCTCATTTGTCAGTCCTAATCGCCCCACCGCCTCAGAGCCAGGATCGTTAACGATCCCCCTTTCTCCACCTAATGGCCCCCTCCATCAACTTTACACACCCTTCTTCAACACGCACTGGCTGAGCGCGCACAGGGAGCCCACTTTCGACACCTAATGGTGATAAATGAAGCCGAAGTTTTTCCGCCAGCGCTCCAGAGAGACAGGCCTCTGCCAAGCCTGCTTTGGCCTCCACACACAGGAGCTTGGAAATTCTTCCCCCGCTTCTCTACACCATCACCACCTTCCAGCCCCTATGGCCCCGCCCCCGCTGCGGGGGGAGGATCGGAGGTACCCAGCCTCAGCCAGCTACTCCTCCAGCCTCAGTCAGTCCCTTGGCCAAGTCCCCCCATCAGCGCCCCTCACTTCCCACTCACGCTCAGACGCCTGGCTGAGCCAAGTTCTGAGCCCCAACTCCAACTCTCCAGCGACTATCCACTGCTGTCGCCGTCGGCCTTCACGCTCTAGCAGCCCATCGTCGACGGCCTCCAGCCCCCTTCATCAGCCCCTGACACATTTCTCTCCGAGAAATATGTCCGCCGACAACCTCCCACAACCGACAGTCGCTAGCTCCCACGCCCCTCCACACCCCTCCCTCAACCTACACTCTTCCCAGGGAGACGAAATAGACGCCACGCCACACCAAGAGGAGGAGGGAGAGGAGGGAGAGGAGGTAGGCGAGGAAGAGCAGGAAGAAGGAGCTAGCTCCGAGTCGGAGCCGAGAAGGAAGCAAACGCGCTTCTCCGACAAGCCGCCGAACTCGGAAGGACAGGAGCACTCTCCAGCCTTCAACCAAGGAGAAGAGCTCCTGGCCTTCATAGAGAGAGGCAAGGACTCCAAGGAGAGGAGCCAGAAGTCCCATCGCCGCGACCGGCGATCTCCCAGTCGCCGCCGACGGTCGCCAAGACGAGAACCTGAACCCTCATCACCGACAAGGGCGGAGACTGAGCTTCAGGTCCTTTTCCCACTAATCCCTCTGTCACCAGCCTACTTGCTGCCCGAGGGAGTCCCAGAAGCCCCATCTCCAACGGGAACCTGCAACACACCTCCGACCAGGCCAGCACCGGCCTCTTCGTCCCCGGCGCCGACGGAGTCTTCATCTACGGCTTCGTCCCCAACTCCAACTGCGGCCAGGGTCACCTTCGCCCCATTCCCTCTTCAGGAAGCCCCATCATCAGAGCGCCTCGAGAGGAAGGAGAGAAGAACGGCCCTGGCATCCACGCCCTCAGTCCCGACAACACACCGGGTCACCTTCGCCCCACTTCCTCTTCAGGAAGCTCCATCTTCAGAGAGCATCGAGGGAAGGAGGAGAAGATCGGCCTCGCCATCACCACCGTCAGTTCCGATGGCGCCTAGGGTCGCCCTTGTCCCTCTTCCTTTCCCTGAAGCTCCAGCCCCAAGGAGTCTCGAGAGGAGGAGGAGAGAGGCGGACCCGGGATACCGGAGCTCGCAAGCCTACCTGGACACCGGCTCCAGGTTGATCGGCAATCTGGAGCGACAATGCGCCCATCACCTCCAGCAACTTCACTACAAGGACAGCCGCATACTGGAGCTGGAGCGACAAGTTCAGCGACAGAAAGGCGCCGTCATTGGATCTAGCCTCGAATCCCTCCAAGCACAGAAGGCCCTTTCTTTGGAAAGAAAGTGCTTGGGGTTGGAGGCGAAGGTGAAGACGCTGGAGAAGGACCACGAGGAGTTCCGGAACCAGCTGGCCAACGCCGAGGCCGAGAAGGAGCAGGCCATCCAGGAGCGAGGCCAAGCTCAAGCTGCCCGAGACAAGCTCGACCTCGAGAAGCGGTCCCTCCAACAGCAGCTGAACAAGATCAAGGGAGACGGCTTCGTCATCAACCGGCAGCAGGCCGAGAACCTCCAAGCAGCCTTCGACGGGCTCCGCCGAGTGCGTCTGCTGCAATCCGACATGCAGAAGGTCTCCAGGCGTATCCAGCTCATGTCCAACACCATCGACGATCTGCCCGAGGCCAGCAAGGCCATCCTGACCGGAGGGAACTCCGAGCGGATGCGGCGACTGGATGCTCCGGGAGCATCTTCCTCAGCAGCACGCTCCCGCTCCCGCTCCCGCTCACGCTCGCGTTCGCCTCCATCGCGGGCCACCTGGAAAGACCACGCAAGGAGGGAGGAGAACAACGGACGACGGCAGAGAGCAAAGAGCGTCGCTCGTCGCCAGTGGTGCTGAAGAAGCCCGCTGCGGACTTCTGCGACAGCGTCTCTGCGCCCTCACCATCGCCCTTCCTTGTTCCCTTGTTGCTACTGCCACGATGCATGCCCTTGCCCTTCCTGCCTGTCCGCCCTTCCCTTGAGAGTCAGTCGTCAGAGAGATACAACAGAGCAGGAGGAGAAACACAGCTCAAAAGGAACAACTCACTGATGCACCATGGGGAAGAGTCGGAATTGAAGGAATCGCTCAAGGAAGCGAGGCGTCCTAACAGCCTGAAACACAACAAAGAGGAGGGAGAGAAAACTCTACTGACCGTCAAGAACACAGGGATACAGCTGGAATGGGAACACAAGCCCATACCCCAAATTCACCATTCACGGAAGACGCTCTCTAGCTCACTCACCGAAGGCCTTGAGTCCAAGTGAGCCTCCAGAAGGAAGGGAGAACTGGAGCCGTGACTCTCAGTCCAGTCTTCGATGCACACAATTAATCAAAGGCCGATGGCTAGAGAAACACATCTTCGTGGACTGCTGCTTGGCAACGGCCACTAGGAGGGCCTACATGGCACCAGCAGCGGAGTACGGGTGCTTCTGGCCTGCCTTCATCGGCAGGGCCGCCAGCGCAGTCCAGCTCAAGCACAATGCCTCACCCATTCACGGCTTTCTATCACCTGCACACAGCCACAGAGTGCTAGTCTCTAGAGCTACACTCTGCACTACTGCAACTCCGCTTCTTGCCGGACATGTTCATCGGCGTGGAGCGGTTCGAGTCCAGCTTCACCATCATCTTCCACGGCTGCCAGTTCAAGGCCAAGCCAAGCGACCAGCAGCTCAGCCCCAGCAAGGACGCCATGTTCCGACACAGGCTCTAACAATCCTGCAGCCCGCATCATGCTTCCATCAGTACAATGTCAGCCTTGGATCGGACCTGTGGGAACCTGGACAGCTTGACCGACAGCTTCCACTTGAACAGCAACAATTGAGCGGCTCACCCCAGCTCATCACCACCAGAGTGCACTCAGATGGCATGCAACCATTGCTACTCACTACATCGGCTCCTAACAGCGGCAGAGAGGTGGAAGCCAGTGCTGAGCTACAAGCTTACATCAGCAACCAAAGCTCACTTTCTCCGCTCACGACTGCCCTGTCCATCATCAGCCGAAGTGACAAGCCTACAACCATCTCATGCTGTCATCATAACCTCACTCCTGGAACAAGACCTGAAGCCTCCTGAACTGCGCCATATTCAGCCCAGGCTGACAGGAATTTCTAGCATCACTTGGCCATACACTATCGCGCCAAGTTATGTTTCCTTAGCGTAGACTGGCCTAAACTCCATCTCCTCGGCCGCCGGGAGGGAAGAGTACCCGAAACGGGAACAGGAAGCCAAACCGTGTTGCTGCCTGTAGACGTACAGACAGATGGACAACGTCCTAGCTGGCAGAAAACACAGCTACAGCTCCTGCTCTACTCTCCATCCCCACACTCCCCAACCTACACCTGTCGCATCTGGTCCAAACAGAGCTCCTTCCACCAGCTCAGCTTCGGCCAACACTTTCTCAACAATGCGACAGATGACAGCCTGACAAGTGACTACTGATTGACTACAACAGTAGAAATCTTCTACACCGGCCAGAGGAAAAGGGATGCCATTCGACAGCATCCTTTACCGCCAGGCAAGCATGAAAGGACCCACTGCCCACTGGAGGCTGTCAGAGCTTCCTGCCAGTCAACGCCGGCTTCTCAGGCCTCCAGCATGTCACTGGGAACGGACCGGTCTCTAGCCTGCTACTGCCAGATTCTCAAGCTTCTAGCATGACATCGGAAGCCACTGAGATCGGCTACATTGGGTGGAAGACACACCAGCCATCGCTTCGCTGCTAGACAGAATCACCGGCAGCGCTCGGACCTCACCCAGCCAGAGATGGCCTCGAGAACTCCGACCCAGCAGCACCTGCGACTACGCTGCAAGGAATGGAAAATCGACTTTGAGTCTATTTTCAATGTCCGATCTTCACCAGCAACATCGCAGCTCCGAGTTTCACACTATCCTTGAGCGGATATTGAGAAACTCTCTACATCAGCCAACATCAGTGCCACCGTACCTTGCTGCGACGGGTCCAGAAGAGAACTGAAAGGTTCCTCTTCAACTACCAGCCCGCTTCAATGATTTCACTCTATCCTCATGGATTTTGTGAAATCGTTCTACGCCGATGATCGAGACCAGATTCGATGTCGCTGCAGGACATTGAAATTAGCTGAGAAGTTTCTTTCATGCCATCTTCAAAACATCGTCGACAGACTGTCACTATCCTTGAACGGATTTTGAAAGTCCTTTACTGCTGCAAGCTGACCAGCTCCGAAAATGACTTCGCAGCTGGACTTTGAGATTGGCTGTTGTCAATTTTCAAAGCATTCCACTACCCGCCCCGGTCTCCATCAGCATGGAATCAACTTCGATGCTTGAGCATCGAAAACTAACTGAAAAGTTGTTTTCCTGCTATCTACACCAGTATCGTCGACGGCAAATTCATTATCCTTGAACGGATTCTGAGTTTCTCTGCAGCCACCAGTCAGCACAGGAATCTTTGCCTCTGCTGCTAGAGTTTCAAATTGGCTCCAATCAGTTTTCAAACTCACTGCTGCCTGCTGCAATCTTCGCCGGCAACAGTGTCAGCCTTGCCTCTCTCAGTGATGGCTCCTCAGTTTCAGAACTCACTGCTGCCTGCTGCAATCTTCGCCGGCCATCACTGTTTATGAGTCCTTTCGTTTTGTCACTGGAGAAGACCAGCCCGATTCAGAATCGACCACCGTCTTTCAACGTCGCCCATCTAGATTTACTAATCTTTATGATTATGTGAATCTCTGAGCAAGAAAATGGAAGACACTTAGCAAAACCGATTCAGAATCGGCCTCTACTCTTCTACGATTGACAGCGACCTGCATGAACACGGCCTAGTGGACGGCATCCACCGCGACCTCTTCGTCCTGCCAGCCAACTGCAATCCAGCTTGCTCGCCTACGGCCAGAAGGACTACTCCATGGACAGCAGGATGGAGATGATGGTGAGGGTGATGCCGACGCCGGCGATGATCCGCTTCACCCGTCGATGGCTGGACTCCTTCAGCTGGTTCAGCAGGGGAAAGGCTGACCAAGTTCGTCAATCTTCTGGCCGAGTGTGAGCGACAGGGCGACGAGGAGGATGGAGATGATGGTGAGGGTGATGCCGACGCCGGCGATGATCCGCTTCACCCGTCGATGGCTGGACTCCTTCAGCTGGTTCAGCAGGGGAAAGGCTGACCAAGTTCGTCAATCTTCTGGCCGAGTGTGAGCGACAGGGCGACGAGGAGGATGGAGATGATGGTGAGGGTGATGCCGACGCCGGCGATGATCCGCTTCACCCGTCGATGGCTGGACTCCTTCAGCTGGTTCAGCAGGGGAAAGGCTGACCAAGTTCGTCAATCTTCTGGCCGAGTGTGAGCGACAGGGCGACGAGGAGGATGGAGATGATGGTGAGGGTGATGCCGACGCCGGCGATGATCCGCTTCACCCGTCGATGGCTGGACTCCTTCAGCTGGTTCAGCAGGGGAAAGGCTGACCAAGTTCGTCAATCTTCTGGCCGAGTGTGAGCGACAGGGCGACGAGGAGGATGGAGATGATGGTGAGGGTGATGCCGACGCCGGCGATGATCCGCTTCACCCGTCGATGGCTGGACTCCTTCAGCTGGTTCAGCAGGGGAAAGGCTGACCAAGTTCGTCAATCTTCTGGCCGAGTGTGAGCGACAGGGCGACGAGGAGGATGGAGATGATGGTGAGGGTGATGCCGACGCCGGCGATGATCCGCTTCACCCGTCGATGGCTGGACTCCTTCAGCTGGTTCAGCAGGGGAAAGGCTGACCAAGTTCGTCAATCTTCTGGCCGAGTGTGAGCGACAGGGCGACGAGGAGGATGGAGATGATGGTGAGGGTGATGCCGACGCCGGCGATGATCCGCTTCACCCGTCGATGGCTGGACTCCTTCAGCTGGTTCAGCAGGGGAAAGGCTGACCAAGTTCGTCAATCTTCTGGCCGAGTGTGAGCGACAGGGCGACGAGGAGGATGGAGATGATGGTGAGGGTGATGCCGACGCCGGCGATGATCCGCTTCACCCGTCGATGGCTGGACTCCTTCAGCTGGTTCAGCAGGGGAAAGGCTGACCAAGTTCGTCAATCTTCTGGCCGAGTGTGAGCGACAGGGCGACGAGGAGGATGGAGATGATGGTGAGGGTGATGCCGACGCCGGCGATGATCCGCTTCACCCGTCGATGGCTGGACTCCTTCAGCTGGTTCAGCAGGGGAAAGGCTGACCAAGTTCGTCAATCTTCTGGCCGAGTGTGAGCGACAGGGCGACGAGGAGGATGGAGATGATGGTGAGGGTGATGCCGACGCCGGCGATGATCCGCTTCACCCGTCGATGGCTGGACTCCTTCAGCTGGTTCAGCAGGGGAAAGGCTGACCAAGTTCGTCAATCTTCTGGCCGAGTGTGAGCGACAGGGCGACGAGGAGGATGGAGATGATGGTGAGGGTGATGCCGACGCCGGCGATGATCCGCTTCACCCGTCGATGGCTGGACTCCTTCAGCTGGTTCAGCAGGGGAAAGGCTGACCAAGTTCGTCAATCTTCTGGCCGAGTGTGAGCGACAGGGCGACGAGGAGGATGGAGATGATGGTGAGGGTGATGCCGACGCCGGCGATGATCCGCTTCACCCGTCGATGGCTGGACTCCTTCAGCTGGTTCAGCAGGGGAAAGGCTGACCAAGTTCGTCAATCTTCTGGCCGAGTGTGAGCGACAGGGCGACGAGGAGGATGGAGATGATGGTGAGGGTGATGCCGACGCCGGCGATGATCCGCTTCACCCGTCGATGGCTGGACTCCTTCAGCTGGTTCAGCAGGGGAAAGGCTGACCAAGTTCGTCAATCTTCTGGCCGAGTGTGAGCGACAGGGCGACGAGGAGGATGGAGATGATGGTGAGGGTGATGCCGACGCCGGCGATGATCCGCTTCACCCGTCGATGGCTGGACTCCTTCAGCTGGTTCAGCAGGGGAAAGGCTGACCAAGTTCGTCAATCTTCTGGCCGAGTGTGAGCGACAGGGCGACGAGGAGGATGGAGATGATGGTGAGGGTGATGCCGACGCCGGCGATGATCCGCTTCACCCGTCGATGGCTGGACTCCTTCAGCTGGTTCAGCAGGGGAAAGGCTGACCAAGTTCGTCAATCTTCTGGCCGAGTGTGAGCGACAGGGCGACGAGGAGGATGGAGATGATGGTGAGGGTGATGCCGACGCCGGCGATGATCCGCTTCACCCGTCGATGGCTGGACTCCTTCAGCTGGTTCAGCAGGGGAAAGGCTGACCAAGTTCGTCAATCTTCTGGCCGAGTGTGAGCGACAGGGCGACGAGGAGGATGGAGATGATGGTGAGGGTGATGCCGACGCCGGCGATGATCCGCTTCACCCGTCGATGGCTGGACTCCTTCAGCTGGTTCAGCAGGGGAAAGGCTGACCAAGTTCGTCAATCTTCTGGCCGAGTGTGAGCGACAGGGCGACGAGGAGGATGGAGATGATGGTGAGGGTGATGCCGACGCCGGCGATGATCCGCTTCACCCGTCGATGGCTGGACTCCTTCAGCTGGTTCAGCAGGGGAAAGGCTGACCAAGTTCGTCAATCTTCTGGCCGAGTGTGAGCGACAGGGCGACGAGGAGGATGGAGATGATGGTGAGGGTGATGCCGACGCCGGCGATGATCCGCTTCACCCGTCGATGGCTGGACTCCTTCAGCTGGTTCAGCAGGGGAAAGGCTGACCAAGTTCGTCAATCTTCTGGCCGAGTGTGAGCGACAGGGCGACGAGGAGGATGGAGATGATGGTGAGGGTGATGCCGACGCCGGCGATGATCCGCTTCACCCGTCGATGGCTGGACTCCTTCAGCTGGTTCAGCAGGGGAAAGGCTGACCAAGTTCGTCAATCTTCTGGCCGAGTGTGAGCGACAGGGCGACGAGGAGGATGGAGATGATGGTGAGGGTGATGCCGACGCCGGCGATGATCCGCTTCACCCGTCGATGGCTGGACTCCTTCAGCTGGTTCA
>JASANA010009386.1:0-12460 GCA_030248095.1 Ptycholaimellus sp. GST1_10 | reverse complement strand
CCTTGCATAGGAAGCGGTGGGTCCGGCGCAGTATTCGATCTCGAAGGCGCTTTTCGGCTCCGATGAGCTCGGCGTCGTTGGTTCGTAGTTTTCGGATCACGAGAGCGGCAAGCGGCAGGTCTTGGAGACGAGCCTGGGCGGATGCCCGTGTTTCGGCAAGTCCAAAGTCTGCTATTTTCACGCAGGCTGAAGGAAGGGAGACGAGGATGTTTCGAAGGGAGATGTCCTGGTGGGCGATGTTTCGGTGGTGGACATGAGCGATGCCGGAGAGGAGCTGAGCCGTGAGGTAGTGCATGTGGCTGGTGTCGCTGAGTGGGAGGGGTGGGGTGCCGCTGAGCTCCAGCAGGTTGCAGTCGGCCAGCTCCAGCACGAGCAGGCGCTGCTCCACGGAGATGGAAAGAGAGTGGAATAGGCGGAGGACGTTGCTGTGGGTGCCTGACGACCGCAGAGCCACCAGCTCTCGTCTGGCCTCTGTGTCGGTGTCCAGGACCTTGATGGCGACCTTGTTGGCCCTCCACTTTCCCGCGTAGACACGTCCTTGAAATCCCCCGCCGATGTGCCGCTCTGCCGTTACCTCCGCATCAGGCCGCTGAGCAAGCCATAGCTGCAAGTCCTCCAGGTTTAGGATCATGCTGCCACCTTTCAGTGCATGTGATTTTTCTGTCCAGTCCATGAAACGCTAAAATTTTGCGCGCAATCCCTCCAAAATTAGGTATTCAATAAATGCGCGGTCTTTCTTCAAAATACCACCCAAGTAGATCTTCATGCCGAAATTTAGAAAATTTAATTCAAAAGCAAAGCCCTGGAAGTATGCTCCCTTATTGATTTGAATCATCAATATTTAAGCTTTTTTTGCAATAAATCGGAAAAACTTTCTAACAACAGCTTCAGAATACCATTCACAGTTATGTACACACATCACACCTTTGTATGATTTACGGGTATATTGAGCGATTGGCGGTATTTCTAAGATTTCATCCAAATGGATCATCATGCCAAAGGTCAGCTGGATTCATTGAAAAACTTAAATTTTTGCTTGTTTGAAGTTTTGAAAGAAAGACTTCATGTTATGTGCGAAAAACGCCCCATGACTGGCAGTGAAGTGAAGAAAGGCTAACAGGGATTGGGGCCAAAGTGATGAAAAGGCGGTTCAGGCCAAGTTGGCTGAGCAGGGCTTGGGCGCCCGCCTCACTGCTCACGTCCACCAGCTCCAGCTTGCAGTTGGGCTCAAGCTGAGGCTCCACGGCGTCACTTGGAGCCTACAGATGGGCTCACTCCTGCTTGAAGTGGAAGTAAGGATGCCAGCTGCTTTCTACACGGCCAATCCCTCGCAAGTTTATATTTGTGGCCACTTAAGGTTGCCATCAGACCATAAAAATATATGCACTTCAATCCTTTTCTACCTCTCCAGCTCCACGTTATGGCGGACAATTACTGATTTAGGTCCACACCTGCACAGGAACGCAGGGCACGGGACGTAGGAAGGTCTCCGAAAGCTTGGGCAGACACTGTGCGCCGCACTGAGCTTCCCGCTTCACACTCGGCAGAACCACGGGCAGCACCACATTCGTCTCCACCTTCAAACCCTACTTCCTCTCCTTCCTCTCCACACCCACAAAAGTATGCACCTGGCTGAAGCAGCAGGTGAGCAGGCGGCAGACGTCAGTGTACCAGGCGGTCTGAGCTGGCATGTAGCCCCTGCCCACCACCACCTCCACATTCTTCTGCACTAGTTCTGCACCCCATTCCGACATACCTGTACTGCTGGCCTCATGAGCTCTTAACTAAGATCATCAGTGGACGCGTTCAATGCCTGCCATCTCAGGGGAAGGTTGGGGCTGACTGTGATGGTTCCCTCTCCTTTCTCCTGGTATGGCAAGTATTGAACTCGACCACAGATTCCAGCCAGCAACCCAGCGCCCATACCTGAGAGGCCCATCAGAAGCACGTTGAGGCGGGTCTGAAGCTCAGCCATCAGCCTCCGGCGAAGATCTGCCAGACCTGAAAGGGTCACGCCAGTGTTTGCTCTCAAGGCAGCAATTGAATGAAAAAGAAAGAAAGCCTTGCAATAGGAGGGCGTAGCGGCGCAGGTAGCCCTCCACATGGAACCTGCGCCCCTGGGTGAGACAGAAGGCGGCCAGAAGGGGCTTCCAGTCCTCGTTGGCCAGCTCAAAGGCCAGCTCCAGGCTGGGGGCTGCTTGCTGCAAGCTACGGCACATAGCGACCTGCAGCAGGAACTGGACTGTTTCATCATCCATTTTTATGGAGTTTTCAATTCAATGGATGCTGTGATTACTGCTGAAGAGGCATCGAACCTTGCGGGTTGACGGGGCAGCAGTTGAGCAGCTGCACTGGAGCTGCGAGGGCTTTGTCACCCAGAAGAGACGGCATATTTTGTGAGACTAGACTAGAGCAGGAGGCGTTGTGAAGCCTTGTTAGCAGGCAACTGCGCAGTTTCAGTCTATCAAAATCAAGCAAGACAAACGTCGCCTTGGGTCCCTGAGAGAAGGTGGCCGCCTGGAAATGGAAGGAGATCAGTTCTGCTGCGGAGGCCAGGAAAAGGTGTGAAAAAGCAGGCGAAGAAGAGAAGACCTAGCCGGCAGCTAGGTCCCTGCCCTGACAAGGTTGGTTCATCATCCGCCATTCATGCCAGCTCTGGAGCAAATTAAATTTCGTTTGTAAAAAGAGTTTCAATGAAATTTTCAAATGTTGATGGGCAATAAAAGAAAGTAAAAAAATTTTACAAAAAAACTTTCGAAATTATTCAAAATTTTTTACCTTTTGTTGCAAAGGTGGCGAAAGATGCAAAGGAATTCGGCTTGTAGCTGTAGGAATTGCTGGCGAGAAACGAAACGCGGTGTTTGGAAAAAGCTGCGAGAAATGCTGTGCCATTCGCCAGCCTGGCCCAAATTCATCGCGAGGTTGCCCCGCAGCTTCTACAGCCAGAGTTTTCTGGATTTCTGGTTTTTCACCTCATTTGCTATTTTCCACTTTCATGTCGCCGAAAGTCTTTGTGTCGTAATTCTTGAAAATAGCAAATACTTTTGTCTTGCTCAACTCCTCCGTTTAATATTCCCAGTTTCTAAAATGGGCATGACCAATTGATCAACCTTTCATCAATCAATCAGCCAGCCCCATGAGTTCAATTAATATAGAGATAGAGCCAATAAAACCAGAAAACCGTCGTATGCATTAAAGTGGGGTGAGAAAAGGCTAAAGTAGGGGTGCTAAAGCAGGAGTGGCTGGTGAACATGGCTGGCTGGTGGAGTGCGACGGCCCAAGACGGACACTGCTTCTGAGCACAGTCGCGCCGCCTTTCTGGTACTTTTCCTCCCCTCCCTCTCCTCCGCCCTCAGACAGACTTATGCTGCAGGACGGACTGAAGACCATGCTGGGCCACCTTTGGATCCTGGCTCAGATACACTCCGCCAGTCTCATCACTCTCATTTTTGTGCTTACCCTTTTTCCTGCCCCTCTTTTCATCCGACCTGCTTCATCTTACCCCTCTTCCTGCTACCGTTCCGTTGCCTCCCATGTCTGCTCCGGTCGCCCAAAAGAAAGTAGCTTAGCTTCGTATATCTTGTGTCAGTGATTTGAGAAAGCTGCAATAGCGCTGGGCGTCGCTGCTAGGTGCTGTGGGCTTCTAGGTGCCTCTAGGTGGATAGAAAACGTACTAGGCTTCATAAGCCAAAGAGAAAGCTGAAGCTAAGTGGAAAGCTAAAGCGTTTGTCCTGTTACAGGTGCCAAAGCCACGAGTGATTTGTTTATTGCGCGGCCGAAGGCCGCCTGCCGCGGAGGGCAGGGCAGTCAGAGCTCCGGAGGCCGGAGGGCATGGGTGCGGAGGCCCCGGAGCGTAGCCTAGCATGCGAAGCATGCTAGGCGAAGCGTAGGGGCCGTAGCACCCATGCCCGGAGGCCGGAGGAGCTCTGGCGCCCTGCCCGAAGCGGCGGGCGGCCAAGGCCCGCTTAAGCAGTTACCCCATTTTTCGTCCGAATTCCGCATATATAGCCAGCATGACGTTTTCAAAGATCACCAAGGGAGTAATCATGGACTGGAATTTGACTCTGCTAAGATAATACATAGGTGCAACCAGCAACATGAACGCAAAGCGGCTGAGGCTTTATGCATCAAAATGAATGAAACACGGGTAATTGTAGACCTAACCAATGTACAACGACAGCATGACATACCAAATGGCGTTCTACCTCTTTTACAACCAGGACCTAATACAGCACGCTAAAATTTTGAGTCATATAATGTATTTACTATGTCTTTCTTTGCTTAATTTTTAATAGTTATTATTATGTTTGTTCTGACAAGTGTCAGAAATCTAATTTACTGATGAAGGAGATAATACTTCGAAACGTTTAGAAATTTGTGACTATATCACTACTGTGCTTACATTTTGGATAGAATATATATATATATATATATATATATATATATATATATATATATATATATATATATATATATATATATATATATATATATATATATATATATATATATATATATATATGTATATATATATATATATATATATATATATGTATATATGTGTGTCCATTCGCGGCCAGTACTCCGCGGTTTTTCAACGAAATTGGCTGATTTTTTGCATGAAGGTCCGCCTGGGTGGTGGCTCGAGGCGTTTTTTGTGATCGGCACCATTTTGATTGGTTCTGGATTTATGCTAAAAAATGTCTAAAACGGGGGCCATAAATTTCGAAAAAGTTTCGAAAAATCGCATTTTCGTTTTATTAATTAATTATTACTATTTAAATGCCTCAGAAAACAAAACTAGGCGTATACCAGTTACATTTTACTTTCGTTTGAGAATCATTATCATTACTTGATTTATTTCATTGCTTAACATTAATAATAATTTTAATTATTTGAAACTATATTGAAAAAGATATGCTACAGACATTCAATATTTTGAACTGAAAATTTACAGATAGTATTATAAATGGTACCATCGGCAAGCCGAAAGTAAGCTCTTTTCTCCCAAAAAAAAACAAATGCCCCGAGTGTAAAGTCAAGGAAATTTCCCTACTACGAGTGGAATCTGCTTGTGGGGCATCTGCATTTTGTTTTCGCGCGCAGTTCAAGAGCTCTTTTCATGCGCGCTCAAACAAAATACAGGTGACACAGCAGATTCCACTCGTAGTAGGGAAATTTCCTTGACTTTACACTCGGGGCATTTGTTTTTTTTTGGGAGAAAAGAGCTTACTTTCGGCTTGCCGATGGTACCATTTATTTCCTCAACTTTAAACATACAAAAGACTTGTTTCAATTTCTTTCTTCTAATTGTTGTTTTTTTTGCATAAACGAATAAGACACCATTTAGCTAAAAAAAACGAAAGTTTGGAAAGTGAATAATCATGCAAAAAAAATTAACTCGAGGGAATCGGTTTTCAGGAGAAAATATCTTTACTTTTGGCTTGCCGATGGTACCAGTTATTTTCCTCAACTTCAAATATACAAAAAATAAACTTTATTCACGAGAAGGATTCGAACCTGCCAGTTTCAACCAGCCACCGGTCTGCTTACACCACTACACCACTGGTACCTATGCTAAACTGGTCAATTGAAGGGCTATGAGTTTTAAACGAATACCTGAAGCCCAAGGACCGGATAGGGGGGTGGGGGGATAAATTGAATACCTACTCTCGTTCATTAGCAGATGCGAAGCAGCAGCAGGGCAGCAGCAGGGCAGCAGCAGGGCAGCAGCAGGGAAGGAGTTCGGACGGCACTTTGTTTTGCATTTTTCTACACCAAATTGTAACTTTTATGGCAGTTTCTCGCGAGTACAGACTAATTCGAGGATGCTCTTTCCAATGAAAAAAAAATCAGAGCGATTGAATTCGTATGTCATGAGAAAAACCCTTATCAATTTCAAGATCTAGCATTAACCCTCAAAACATACACCTGGGTCGAAAAGAGGGGCTTGGCGCTGACACTTCGCTAAAGCTCCGTTCGCGCAAGCCCAATTTTATGGCTCTAAGGATGTTAGGATTATAAATGGTACCATCGGCAAGCCGAAAGTAAAGCTCTTTTCTCCCAAAAAAAACAAATGCCCCGAGTGTAAAGTCAAGGAAATTTCCCTACTACGAGTGGAATCTGCTTGTGGGGCATCTGCATTTTGTTTTCGCGCGCAGTTCAAGAGCTCTTTTCATGCGCGCTCAAACAAAATACAGGTGACACAGCAGATTCCACTCGTAGTAGGGAAATTTCCTTGACTTTACACTCGGGGCATTTGTTTTTTTTGGGAGAAAAGAGCTTTACTTTCGGCTTGCCGATGGTACCATTTATTTCCTCAACTTTAAACATACAAAAGACTTGTATCAATTAGTTTCTTCTAATTGTTGTTTTTATTTTTTTGCATAAACGAATAAGACACCATTTAGTTAAAAAAACGAATGTTTGGAAAGTGAAAAATCATGCAAAAAAATATTAAATTTGATATATTCTTTCCTTTACACTCGAGGGAATCGATTTTCAGGTGAAAAGATCTTTACTTTTGGCTTGCCGACGGTACCAGCTATTTCCTCAACTTCAAATATACAAAAAAAAACTTTATTCACGAGAAGGATTCGAACATGCCAGTTTCAACCAGCCACCGGTCCGCTTACACCACTACACCACTGGTGCCTATGCTGAACTGGTCAATTGAAGAGCTATGACTTTTAAATGAATACCTGAAGCCCAAGGACCGGAGAGGGGGGTGGGGGGGGGGATAAATTGAATACCTACTCTCGTTCATTAGCAGATGCGAAGCAGCAGCAGCAGCAGCAGCAGCAGCAGGGCAGCAGGAGTTCGGACGGCAACTTATTTTTCGATTTTCACCATGAAATACAAGGTTTTAGGGGCTTTTCACGCGAGTCTAGACTAATTAGTGAATGCTCTTTCCAATGCAACAAGAATTAAAACGATTAGAGGCTCATAGCGGCAGCTAGAGCCTTATCAAAATTAAGATCTAGCATTGACCCTCGAAAATGACACCTGGGTCGAAAAGAGGGCCTGGGCGCTGACGGTCGCTGCGCTCCCTCGCGCCAGGCCAATAAAAATAGACAATAGTTTTTATATTTTGCAATTTTGATATGGAATTTGGCCGCGCACCTATTGGCGATAGCCGATATTACCTTGTTTTCGTTTTCACATTCAGGTAATTTAGATTCTGTCGTTAGATATGGTAAAATATAAAATCTTGGTTGCAATTTACGTTAGTGAAGATCAGTTGCAAGTAGAAGACAATCTAATCGAATCAGATAACAAAGGCGTATATCCTCCTTGTCGAATTTCTTGATCTGACAGGCACAGGTGAGTCAGATCTAACACATCCAATCATCAATGGGCGCAGGCTCGATGAAGGAAATCGGTAACTACCTTTAATCGAGACTGGTCAAAGGGCTGGAAAAGGGGTGGATAAGGGCCTTCGGCCGACAGGAAAGCGGAAGACACTGGTGGCGCTTAACCGAGGCTTAGCCTTCGCCACCTTCGCTTTGCCTTCCAGTGCAAAGTGGGGGAGAAGCCAGCTCCTGCAGAGGATGCAATGGACGGAGGAAATTGATCTTCTGGTGCCATGCCTAAATCAGAACCTTTTTCTGTCAGTTTGACTTTAAAAGGAAGACTTTTGCAGAATGAGCTTAGCTATGAGCAGAGCTAAGAATGGGGAGAATGTGTCCTTGGAGGAACCGAGAAAAAACGAACCAGCAATCGGCAGCAAGAAACATTGTAAAAAAAATTCGGGCAGATAATACTTCTTTTCGAATCCATATTCATTCCAGGTGAAAAAGTAGTACCCGGTCTCTACTGAGCCAGCAGCCAAGCGCCAGGATTCGATTCGCCTTCCTGTCCGAAGGAGGAAATATTTAAAGAAAACCGTAGCAATTTTAGGCCCTGAATTGGCTCAAAAATTCTATAATCAATAAAATGGATAATAAAATGGATCAATAAAATCAATAATCAATAAATCAATAAAATCGGGTACCAGCGGTCCGCACACTGCCCATGGGCAGAAATGGGGTTTCCGGCACAGGAAGCAGTGCCCGTAAACGACAACTCTGGGCAGCTAACAAGTGGGCAAGATAGGCAGGGGTGATTGAACAGGGTCAGGTCCTCAGAGAATTTCTATATAGGGGAATCAGTGAAAGCATAGAGAACCTAGAGAGAAAACGCGCCTATACTTACACGTTATACTGTTTGAATCTCATTAGGGATAAAGCTGATGATATTTTCGTTTGAATTGGGCTCTTCGCGATTTTACAGCAAAAAACCGTTTCTTAAAAGCTTACTGCTAGCTCAAACGGCGTGTTAACGAAAAATCACTTCAAATATGGCTTTGAATTCGTGTGTCGGGGCCCTAGAATTGATATATTGACCGTTTTTCATCAATTATTATTGTCTATGGTGAAAGGGACGTATGTCTGTCATGGAGAAAGGTGCAAAAATAGGCATATAACTACAATATAATATGGATATAACTACATAAATAGAAGACTTAGCAAAACAAAGGTAAATTTTTAAAAAAGAAGGAATATTAATGCCAAAAATTGCCAATTTCTGGCAGAAAATTTTTAAATTTGAGGGTCTGCCAGGAGCAAATTTTTGACTTGGCAGACGTGGTACGACTCAGACTTAGGTTTGGGCTTTGGCTTAGGTTAAGGCTGTCATAGTGACGCTAAGACACTTTAAAAAAGGGTATTTTGCGGCAAATACCTGGAGGGCAGCAGTGATCTTGGAATGAAGGTGGACCGGTTAGTTTTCCTCGCCAACTTTCAGTGCCTAAATGTTCCGATGGTGCGTCCTTAAGCAATGTCTAGGCTGCGCTTTCTACTTGCTTGGCTAAATCTCAGGCAGATCTTTAGAATTGGGTTCAGTTGCATCGAACTAAGTTGGATAGGCTTTCAGCTGGTTCAGTTGCTATAATGATCTCCATTAATTATTGGCCAAATTGATAAAAACCCAAAGTTTTTGCAAATTAGTGATTTATTTATCCATTATGATTATTTTCAAAGCTTTTTTACCAAATTTTGAAAATTTAGAGCGTTTTAAATTTTGCTCATGTTTTGGAAATGTGAGCTCTTTGCTATTTTTCAGAAAGGACCGCGGACATGTAGTTCAAATAACAATGGATGAAAAGCTTCCGACATGTTTAAACCTTTTTTAATGAAAAGCAACCTCGAATTAACATTACTTCATTCAATGATTCAAATGAATAAAAAGGCAAAGACATCTGAAAAATTTTCGAAAGCATAACAACCGGAAACAACTACATAATGCTTGATATAGACTGTACCAAGAATGTGATGTGATATTTAAATTGATGGCGCGGAAGCAAAGAATCAAATGACTTGCACAACGGCTAGGATGGAGACGAAGCAGAGTGAAATAAGGCAAAGACACAGTGGCTGGCTTCGGACCGCTGCAAGTGGAGATTTAGCTGATGCTCCTTCCGACAGACTGGACAGGCGAGGCCTGGCCGGTTCTGATGGATGGTGCGCATGTGAAGGTTGAGGTAGGATGAGCTGGCGTAGGACTTGGAGCAGACGTTGCAGGTGTGCGGGCGGAGCTTCTGGTGGACGCCTTCCTTGTGCATCTTCAGGTTTCCCTTTGTGCTGAAGGCCTTGAGGCAGAGGTTGCAGGTGTGAGGACGGAGCTTCTGGTGGACGGCTTCCTTGTGGACCTTCAGCTGTCTCTTTTCTGCGAAGGATTTGGAGCAGTGGCTGCAGGTGTGAGGGCGGTGCTTCTGGTGAACGGCGAGCTGGTGCCTGTTCAGCCTGGCTTTGGTGGGGAAGGCCTTGGAGCAGGAAGAGCAGGCATGGCGCTGCCCGTCGAGCTTGCTGGAGGAGGCTTGCTGGAGCTTCCCCACTTCTTCCTCTCGCTCGCCCAGCTCTTGCTCCTGCTCCCTCTGCTCGGATGCTTCCGCCGCTTCAGCTGCTTGCTCTTCTGCGTCTCCGGGCGATGGGTCCGGAGCCATCTGAGCTTCTGCCTACAATCGCCGGCTTAGCTTTACTCCTTTTCACTGCAGGCGGCTAAAAAGAGTGACCTCGGGCTGAGGAGTGCCGAGGGAATTGTCCTTGTCGGGTTTGAACGCTTGTTGGGCTGCCTCGGACCAGGAAGCCTTCAAAGGCAAGTCTAGCTTTGCACAATAACGATTTTACAGCACCCCACCGCACCCCCATCCCCCACCTCGATTTTCAAAAACCAACTCAATTTTCGAAAATTTTTTGAAATAATGCCTGTCAAAATAATATCAATATCAATCAAATACCCAACTTTGATCGCAATTAGGTGAGCGGTGGGGGATATGGACTGGGTAAAACCAATCAACTGGTGGGTTCCTATTTAAATAGGGACATGTATGAGCGCTACTATAGTCAAGCAAGGCTAAAAGGACAAACGTGTGTTCCTTGGAAAATGCGAACCAACCCATTCTCTCAATTATTTGAAATTTTGTGGTTAATGGAAAGAAAAAGTATAACAATAGTTCCGTCGAATTTGCCGCGCAGCTGGGGCTGGTCCGCGGACAGGAAAGCAGCGGCCACAACCTTTTGCGCTTTCTCCAGCAGCTGATTCTCTTGGCGCACAATCTGCAGGTTAGCTTTGGCAATTTCAAGCAAAATGAGGAGCAGAAAGGAAAGAAACTTGAGGCTGGCGTCCTGGGTGCTTTTTGACGTTGTGTTTGCGAAGCAAGGCGCGAGTGCGTCCAGGATAGGAGCAGTGGGCGCAGACGAAGGGGTTGTGGCCTTGGTGGCGGTTGGCAAGGTGCTTCAGGATGTCTGCTTTCAGCACCACAGCGCTGTCGACTGGGCAGAAGAGACAGGGCATGGATTCCATCGCTAGACACTCTGGGCGAGATTGGGGCTGAATGAGGTTTGTGGGGAATGGAACTGCGCGGTCGGGCGGGGATTAGGGAGGTGCACAGAACAGCTGGGCTGGATTGGGGCTGGGAGTTGCAATGTGCCTTCGTGCTTCCTTGGCTATGGCTGCGCCCTTGCCTGAAAAAACTGACGCTCTAGGGGCAGGCGCGGATATTCTGTAAAATTTCGGGGGGGGAATAGGGGGAAAATTTTTTGACAATTAGCATTTAACCTGCGCGCGAACCGCGCAGGAAAATTTTTTTTACCAAGAGCAATTTTTTTCATCGTTGTTTTTTACCTTGACTGCCAATTTTAGATGAAAAATTTTTTAATTTTGGCGAAATATTTTTATTTACGCGTGCAGCTTGCCATATTTTCAACAATATAGTCCAAAAATTCAAGGAAACATCAAAGAAAAGAAACCATGTAAGGTTCTATGTCTATGCGCGCGACGCGCGCAAAATTTTTTTTACATTTTCTATCTAAAGCGATAAAATTTCCTCCCTTCCTGATAATTTCGGAGGGGGGAATTCCCCCCCCCCCCCCCCCCAAATCATTTCGGGGGGGGGGGGGGGAAACTTCCCCCCTTTCCCCCCCAATATCCGCCACTGTCTAGGGGGCAGCTTGGGTTGTGAATCATCTGGACTACAGCCACAGTTTTGCATTAAATTAGCCGAGAAAAGCCTAAGCTTTTCGCATTACCCACCTACGCTTCTTTTATTTCTAACTTTTTCTAACAGCAATTTTTGTTTATCTAAATCGTTACTTGGTCTAAATGACTGCATAAAAACCCTTGTACAACTGGACAAAAGCCATTGTAACTAAGTAGAATCGGCTTTTATGTCTAGCTTTGCGCTTAGCTACAAGCTGATTACAGGCGCTGCGGTCTTACCGGCCAAAAGCTATGAAATACAAACCCCATGATGGGTCTGAAACGGTACCCCAGTAAAACCAAGCATTTTCCACTTCTTTGCATAAAAAGTAGTGCAACTGAAATGCTCTTACAAGTCCTACAGCGTCGAGGAGGTCAGCTTTGCATGCGGCAACGACCAAATCTCGTGCCCTCAGCCCATCTAGGGACCGCTTCGCCAAGAGGTTCTTCCTCTTTGACACAGCATACACATTATCCACTTATTTTAAGCCCAATAAACTTCAGATGGAGCAGCTCGTGGGAAAAATTTCCCAAGCTGTGGACGCGAAATGAGAATTTTTATGAGAATCAAACATGTGGATTGATCATTCATCGAACAGTGCTTTGATGTATTCGCAGTAAAAAACTAAACTAGATTGACATATTGAGTTTTGATTACTGTTTTATTGTTGTTATCATGTTATTATTCCGTTTTTTAAAAGTTGTTGTATAAACAGAAGACGGTTGATTGGCATGAAAAAGCTGGGTCATTGCTTGCTTTAATAGAAGAAGCAAGCAACTCCAGTCATGCTCAACACTTTTTAGAAATGTATATTGGCAAAATGTAATTTAGTAATTATTTATAATCAATTTCAGTGCATGAGTGAATTGAGCAATTGATAAATTTTAAAGCGCTTTTTAGATAATATTTTCGCTCTCTTTTTGGGGTGACTGAAGCTATTTA